>STHB01000011.1:4106955-4125568 GCA_018908115.1 Anopheles rivulorum
GTTGTCGCGATCGCCGTCGCACGTCCCAAACCAAAGAAGAAAGCGTCTTTTGTCCACCTCCGAGACCGCAACCGACTGACTGGGTAGCTTTCTTCGGTGTTGTTTGATTTTCTTTTTCTACGGGGTGTCGTTTTCATGGCGTCGCCCGTTTGGATCGGGGAGGAGTCGACCGTACGGGTCTAATGACCCGAGGATCCAGGAAGCCAACACGGGTTTGTACACCGGTTGTCCGATCGTGAGCCCAGCCCTCGGCACACATATATGTTTAAAACCCAGCGTTGGATGGATGGAAATGGAACACGCAATGGGGTGTTATTCCATAATGGTTAGGCACCCGGGCACGCTAGACACGATCATCGGCACCAGCAGCACCAGCGAACGATGGCGACCAGCGCTAAGTTGGGAAGGTTTATTAACGGGGGTGGTTTAATATATTGACACAAAGCAAACCCCATTCACGCTGCTTACTTTTTTGCATTGTATTATTAATTCGTTTTGTTTGTTTTGTTTGTGTTGTTAATATTAAACAAATATAATTTTCAATAACAATACTAGAAAAAAAAGCTTAGTTCTTCAAAACTATTTTAACAACATTTTTAAACTTCCCAAGAACATAATTCGAAATTAAAACGAAGTTTAAAAAAGGAAACAAATTTATTGAACGATTAGCTTTTTAAAAAACCATAAACAAACGAAGAATGGTATGAATAAAGCCGTAAGTAGGTGTAAAAAGTAATAAAAAATGGCAAATAAATCACACATTTTCGGACTTTTTCAACAAAACAAAAACATAAAAATGTAAAATAATATCAAAACGACCTAAAAAGATATAAAAACTCATGTAATCAAGGAAAGATATAGGTCAAAGAATATTACTGAGCAAATGAAGCTACTCCAGCGCGCCTCCAACGATCCAGAAACGTACAAAAATATATAATCTCTGGTGTTGTTGTTTTTTTTTCCACCGCTTATAGAAAGCTCACCAACATCAATTAATATTCTTCTCAGCCGAACCGTCCGGGATCGGGATGAACCTGAACCGGCTTCGGCCGATCGTTTATGATGATTTTCGGTGCTATTTGCTTTCCCGTTTCGCCCCACTCTTTCGGGCACCCTTCCATGGTACCAAAATGCAATGACCTACGCGTGAAAGCTGCTGCTGTTGCTGCTGATGCGCTAAACCGGGCATCGCTTCTCCTTTTCACCACCCAACCGCTGATCTCCAACGCACACATAGCAAAAAAAAAAACCCCCCCACTCGCGTCAACATTTACATTTCAAATTTACTTTTCAAAATTTGAATTTACAGAAACTTACCCTTCCAGCAAAGGGTGGTTTTATGATGGGAGGAGGGGAGATCGGGTGGTACCACCCTCTACGGGCGAAGACGCCTCGAGGGATTGGAAGCCGTGTTCAGTGTTGACACTGCCAAAAACTCCATATGACTTCGCGCTGTGTGCACTTTGTTTTCCTTTGCTTTTCGTTGTGTTTTTGCTATCCGTGTTGCTCTTGCACGTTCCATCTTGTTTCTACTCGTTCCGATCCGCACATGTCCCGTGTGCTACCCAAAGAAAAAGAAAAAAGCACACACACACACATCTTCTGGTGTGTGCAGCTCTTGGTCGACCCTTTCTTCTGGCAAACTTTCTTTCTAAGCGCCCATCGCCGACCGTTTCAGCATTAACCTCCGCGCGTATAGGCAGGCAGCAAACAAAACTAAAAGAGTACGGGGCGCCCTCGGGGCTGTTTTCTTTGCGCTAGCTTAGCTGAAGTTTTTAACCACCCCCAATGGCACCGCACTACCCCTTAAGGAAGGTGATTGAACCTTGTGCAATCGGTGGTATCCCACTTGGCGGTTTCGGTTGCAAATGGAGTCAACTTGTTTTCTCTCGCTCACCATATTCATCTGTTTCGTGCCTTCGGTTCGGTTGTAAAAACTGTTTCCAAGCCCCAAAATCAAATGAAGTTTTGGTGGGGAGAAGGTTGGCGAGAAGACGAGACGAGCAGCAATAATAATAAAACAACGCATCCAACCCCGAAAATGACATGCATGGTCCAGGTCCTACAGTTCGGTCAGCAAGCATGCACACACGTAACATTAAATCAATATCTTTAGCCACACACCCCTTTGCTGCTGTGTTTATTCATTCCATCGATCCATCGGTGTGCCTGTGAGTGGGTGTGTGTGGCGGTCAATCTTTTGTTTGGGTTTATTATATTTTTAATTTTGTATTCACCTACGCCCGCTTGCCATGGGTTTTGCATGTTAATTCGCACTGTCGTACGTGTTTGGTTCCGTTTTGCCCACAAATAGGACGACCACAGGAGGGGTAGCAAAAAAACATGAAAGTTGACCATTGAACTCCATCACGATCATCTGGGCAATGAGATGATGATGTATGGTGCAAGTGTAATGGCACTTGTCGTTCAGTCTATGTGTGTATGGGTATGCGAATAAAACCCGCACTGACACCGGCAAGATATCGCTCGTATCCTGGTCACGTCACCAACGACTATTGGGGGTTTGCAATTGCGGACGATGCGAAGCCAAACAGTTGCCAAATTGCTCTCACAAATCCGAATCTAACGAACCGGTCGTCGTTCCTGGCGGTGCAACATGTCGACCATCCCGTGGCAGGGGAGATGAAGCCACCCAGATGGACGGCAGATTAGCGTTAGATAAACTTCGCATTCGGCAAGGATTTGCGTTTAATTGGTTCCGTTTCACTATTGAAGCGCGGCAAAGGGTCATTCGGTCGGTTGGCGCCGAAAATACCATTGATTGACTCTCGTTACTCGCCGTTGCGCCACACGGAACTCGAACGCCAGTGCCAGTTTTAAGCTGGGCCGGATTTTTGGATGGATGAATTTTGAATAGTTTCTACCTCGAGCGCAAGAGGAACGGGTTTTTGTTGGCCAACACCCCCATTAAACCCCATTTGCCCAATCACAATGGATCCCGGAGGATTAAGGGCTAAACAGTGGCACGGAAAAGGATTACAGTCCGTCTGTTTCAAACAAGGATCCAAAACAGGATCCAAACATCTTTTTGTTAAACAAAGAGAAAAAAAGGATTACCCACAGTTAAAATGTTTATTTCGAGTTGTTTGCATAATTGTAGAACATTTTACATGTAAAGAAATACTTTTACGTCATGTACTGAGTGTTTGACAGATCGTTTGACATTTGTGACAAACTGTCAATCGAGTAAACAAATGTCAAATCCCAAAACAAAACATTAAAACAAATTACCAACAAACTTGCTTTATTTACATTACTCTGTACAAAATGGAGGACATTTTTATTGCTCCAAATCGCTGTGACAATCAAAAACACCAGCACTTCCATTAGTCTAATAATCCTCCGATTTGACCAAATAAAACAAACATTTTCATTTACCGACAAAAAAAGGATTCGACTAGGATTTTATGTTCTGCTCCTTCTGGACAATGGTTTTGTGGGGAGGATCCTGTTTTTTACCTTTTTTTTTTTTTGCTTTCTACCTATCTCTTTCTCAAACCAATACAATCAATGTCAATTAATCAAGCACACTCCCTCGTGGTGGTCGTATCGGACAAAGTTGAAGATTTGATTGTTTTCCTTTTTTTACGATTGTTGCAATCCGCGCTCCATTAACCGTGACTGGAAGGACTCATCATCATGGATTGTTTCGAGGGGGGGGGGGGAGGAAGGAGCGAGTTAAGAACCTCGGGCCGGGAGGCGAAAGGGCGCAAGACGGTAGGAAATAAATTCAATTCATTCTACAATCTCCAATCATCCCGATTGCGAGTGAAACAAAAGCAACAAAGACAGTCCCTCGGTCCCGTTCGGCTGGGAACCCTTTTTTTCGCTTTTTGCTTCTGGCGCCCGATGTAGCACAAGCATCTCGATGGATCAAGGATATACGACTTTCACTAGCTGCTTCCTTTTTTTTTTGTTGGGGTGAGCTGCTAAACCAACCAATTCGGAAAAAAGGAAAGGACTTAGTTGGTAGCAGCAAGGAAAACAAAAAAAAAGGTTAGTTTACTTCAGTTTATGGTCACCCGTTCCAGCTACGTATTGTGGGACAGGAACAAAGGACAATTTAATTTTCTACTTGCCACATTTAAAGTTTTCTTCCTGCCGGGGGTTTTCTTGCGCATCACAGGCGATGGTCACAGGCGATGCAGCCAGAATTTAGATTCCCTTGTTTTCTATTTCTTTTGCTCTTTGTTTTTGTGTTTGTGTGTATTCTTCCTCCTGCTTTTTTTCATTATTTTTATACATAGAGAAGAAAAGCGTGTTTCTGTACCATTTTAACAACTTCGATGTTTTCCTTTTTGTTCTAGTGATTTTTTTCCTGTTCTGTTTTGTTCTTTTGTTGCTGCTGCTGTATATTTGTTTGCTCTTATTTTTTTTTTCTTATGGGACCCAACGACCCAACCCAGGACCGGTTGGGTCGGTATAGGGAACCGTTTTTCGATTTCTGCTTCTTCTTCTTCTTCCTCCTCCTCCCATCATCCTTCCTGACGCCTGATAGCCCGATGGGCCCATTACGGACAGTGGTCGTTGAAAGACATTTTAATATCGGATCATTTTGTTTTGGGAAACAAAGTGAAATCAGGACGAAATGGGACAGCGGTTCAGGACGATGCGGGCTCAGTTTGGGTTCATGTAAGGCTTCCACACTACGCACCAGCGACGAACCAAGCAGGAATACCGTCCCAATCACAACCGGGCTGGGAATGGGAATAAAAAGTCTACGGAACCGGTTACAAAAGGAACAAACATAGAAACTGGACAAAACCATCGGCCAGAAAAAAAGTTTAAAAAATCCTTCTCAAATCAAGCTTTTTTGTAAAAAAAACAAGCAATAGGAAAAAAGGCTTGCTGTATCCTTAAGCTCACCCTGGGCCGCAAGAATGCGTAAAAAGTATCTCCTATCGTTTCTCAAGTTTTCTTCGTTAAAAGGCAAATGATCTTGTTGAAGAGCAACAAAAAAAACACGAAGAGAGCAACAACGTAAATTGAAGAACGAAGAAGGCATCGCTGACAAAAAGGACATAAAATACACACAGCCACACACAAACAAGGCTCGCCAAGGACACAAAATGCCAACGGGGAATAACTTACTGCTGCACGGATGGAACACCTTCGTCGACGCGACCAAAGGTACGAAAGTGAAGATATCAATTAATTTTTCTTCTACCATCAGTGTCTTGCGTTATCCTTCGTTGCCACTGGGATTGTCCTTTGGTGTCCTTTATTTTTCTCTTTCTCTCCTCGGGCTAGTTGTTTCAATCCCGATACGATCTCCACCGTTGCAACAAAGGTTTACTTAATAACCTAGAAGAGAAGAGAAGAAAAACAGGCCAAAACCTGCCAAAAAAGGATGTTCGTTGATAACAGCTCATTTGTCACGCTTCGGGAAACGATGATGGCGAACAGGAGAGAAAATGGGACGATTTCCCTCAATGTCCACCATCGTCAGGCTATGACAGCTACCTGAAACCCACCGCTTTGGACACCGTTTTGGGCACTGTTTGTACCACTGCTTCTAATGAAATTTATACGCGTTATGCGGTCCAACCCTGGAAAGGGAAAAAAACACAACAAAACCCAGTAAACACGAACGACGGTTAGATGATTTATTGAGTTATCGAAGGGCTTTTTTACGGAGTGGAAGAAAAATTGCAAAATTTTCGCCACCAAACAATGCGTTCCCTTTAGAACGTTGGAAGGAACAAGAGAAGTCGTTTGGTTCGTTTAACTGCAACTTGGTTGGGACGGAGTAAATTACACTGTAAACACTTAAAATGCAGTTCCAGTGAATGATTATTTATATTCTTACAATAGCTTTGAAGTGAAACACACAAATCAATTACCACCATATGCTTGAGAAGTACTTTTGCTTTTAATTTGTTGAACCTTTTCGCAACACTTCCCTTTCTTTCGAAGTTTTGTAAAAATTAGCTCTTTTCTATCTTTTTTCTTTATTTTTATTTTGTTCTCATTCATCTTTTATCAATTTATATTATCCTCACTTTGTTTTACATGTTGTATTTTAAACTTTTGCGATTATGATTTGATTTATTTGAACATTTCTTTGATTTAATGCATTTTTACGTTACTTATATCTCTTCAAATGAACAGTTTGTTTATTTATTCAAATTGACGATTTCCTAATATATTTAATGTTTTTCTATATTTTTTGCTTTTTACTTATCATTTCTCAACTTTTCTTTTTAAAAGATCTTTCTATCTTTTTATACAATTCGCTTGATCATCTTTTTTTCTCTCTTCTTTCTTCTCTTTGATACTCTTTTATATTTATTTCTGTTATCTACTTATATTTTACTAAAAGTAAATATGAATTATTGTTCACTTTTAGATAAAAAGTAATAATTATAATAATAAAAACCCATCCTACGATCTTTACAAACCACTGCACCGATACCTTCGATAGGATAACATTCCACGACAATGTTTCTACGCTAGCGTGCTTCTTTGTTATCACAACTACCCACAATCGATTCGTTTTTCCTCCCTCTCCAAGGACACACACTTTTCCCGAAACACTTCCCGACAGTGCCAAGCAGCTACATTCCCGACCGGATAGGGGCTTTATTGTTTCGCTGGCTCCGTGTCCTTTCATATTCGTCAAGCGTCCCATGGTCGATTACGTGTAACCGTGCATAACTTTTGATAGCACACACAAGCCCCCACGGTTCATCGCATACCTTTAAGATAGCGCTGAGCCAACACACACACACATTCGGGCACACAAGCCATATGAAAGTCGGTGTCCGTGTGTCCTTTCTTCAATCCTTGGCAAATCGGTTTTCCACATTCCATTCCCACAGCCGCTTCCGGTGCAGGCTGCACGGTGAAGGGGTTGCTTTGCTTCACGATCGCAGTGAAATTAGTGTGGTGGAAAATCACACTATAGAGGAGAAGAAGGAACAGGACAGGCCACGACTCTATCATAAAGCTTTCCACGTTTTTCCTTCAATGGAGCTGAGCTTTCCTCATGTTTTTTCTTGCCTTTCGGGGTTCGATTTCGCCATCACATCAGATCGGTCCGTTTTTGTTTCGCATTTGATTTTCCTTATTTTTCCTAGTGCCTAGAAAAGGAGAGAAAAGCAGAGAGAAAGCGTCCAATAGGGGCGGTTTTTCGTTCCAAACACTTCCGGGCATGCATCAGAATGAAGCAGAAAATTTACCAGAACGAAAAGGAGGGCAGTCTGGTGGATAAACGCCACTGCTGCTGCTTTCCCTTTTACACGCTTTGCTACCATTTGCTGATCCTTAAACATGTTTTTCGTGTTTTCGATTTGATTGTTTTGATATGTCACTGGTGGAAGAAATGAAACCTTTCCTCTTCTCTTCTTTCGCTTCCATTTTCTTTGCCGAAACCTTTCCATCCTTTTCGGGTGGAAAAGCCCGCGGAAAAGCGCCACAATGTGAGCTACGGTGGGGCGGGGGGTCCTACCCCGTGTGGGAAGGGGAACGGAGGGGATGGGGGGGGTGAGGTTTCTCTTCACCCATTTGACCCGAAACGATTGCTTACCGGAAAACCATTCCGACGGAAAACATCCACCCAGCAAAACCCGGATATGGATCGTCCTGCTTCGGTCCGTTCCTGGCATTTTCGCCCTGTGTGTGTGTGTGTGTGGGTTGGTTTTTTTAAACATGAAATAACGCTTAACGTGAGATTTAGCCAGCCCAGCGAGGGGGGGGGGGGGGTCTAGGTGGAGGTTCCACGGGATGGAACGGTATAAACAGGTATTGTTAAACTTTATCTACCCAACACGGCCACGGCCCAACACAGAACTGCCCGGGATGGATGGAGATTGAAAAGGCAAGAAAAACAGATCGCTCCGAGGTCGGCCGACTTTTTTTTTACTTCCAGCGAGTTTTCCAACCACCGTGGGAAGGTTACCGGTGACAGCAAAGGACACGCACCTTTCGTTGCAGACACACATACACAAACATGAACTGTCTTCCTCTTTCTGTGGGGCCGCTTTCTGTTTTCTGCCCCTGTTTAAAGGTAAACGTTCGGAAAACGTCGTTCCCGGGGCGAAAGTGGTTGTGAGATAATCGTGCGTGTTGGAAGCGAGTCCGAGATAAAGCGAGTTACAATGTAACACACCAAGACCCGGTGGAGGCACTGAAAAAAAGTCTAAAAAACACACACACACACCCAAACTTCAAATCGATTTTGTTCAAACTTGAAGCGCACGTGAAGGAAGTTGTGAATCGAAATCGTTGGCAAGTCCTGGGCGCGCCCGCTACAACCCGAAGGGCGGAAGTGGAAATCGCGTACGCGTTCGCATTATCCGCACGGATGGTGGATAGGATTCAAAGTTACGCACAAAACAAAGCAAGCGGGAATGAAAAAATAAAAATAAAAGCACAGCGGAAGTGAAAACAAGCGCGAGCAAACTGGAAAGAAAAACAAACGAAAGTTCTAAATTGATTTTCCGTTGCTTTTTTTTTTGTTTTGTTTTTTTCTTTAGGTGAAAACACGGTTAAACTTTTGCGCTGCTCAAATTGTGTGTGTGTGTTTTTTTTTTTTTGAGAAGTGTGCGTTCAGATTTGGTCCTATGTACGTTAAACAGTTTTTTTCTAACTCGTGTTTAAATGTATTATTAAGAGAAAGTTTAAGTGAATTTATTTTACGTTAATGCTTAGTACCAGAATGATAGCAGTGATTTAAAATGACATCAAGAAAACTTTATTCAATTTGGTACACTTTGTTAAAATGTCTTTTTGCTTGTCTATTTTTTAACTTTTTTGTTTAGTTAAGTAACTTCTCCATTTTAAATGGTTTTCTTTTCCTGTGATTTTATCATCTTTTTACCAATTATTTAATTACTGTCCTTGTTGCTTAATACTTTTTTTATTATTAGATAAATTGGTTTATGTTTGTTTTTTTTTGCAATTGTATTAATTATTTTTATTTTGACATTCCATTTTCTCTTAGTTTTTCTTCTTTGGTGTGCAATTCCTTGTTCTACTTTTCTTTTGTTTCTTTTTTATTTATAGAATTTTATACAATCAACATCTTTTCATCTGTTAGATAAGCCTGGTAGTTTCATATAGAAAAAAAACTTTGTTTATACATTAAGTCATATGTAGAAAAAGCGCACAGGTCTATCTACTCCATTGTTTCATTGAACCCTTTCAAACGAACCTTCCGGAAGACGAACCAACATTATTTCATCGTACCGTAATCGCAAACTCATATCGCTCTTGGGGGTAGTGCAATCCACCTAGTGGGGGTGCGAAAACATTCGGGGCAGCCCAAATAAAATACCGTAACACACCCATGTGACCATGCGAGGGAGGCCCCAATACCAAAGCACAACATTGCAGTGGATATTAATTTTCGATCTACCCGTTCCCGGGGTGTTTTTTTTTTTGTTTTCGTTGTTGTTTCGCTACCGAAAGCCGAACAAATAATCACCTATTCCGGATCCGGATTCCGGTTACAGCGGTACCCTGGCAAGCGGCGGCAGGCATGGCAAATGGCAGTTAAAAAGCGATGCCAGGACCTTATCATCCAGCATTTTCGGGGAAAAAAAACACCCCCCTACTACTAGTGCCCCAAAGGGGAGGGAGCGTTGAAGGAAGAGGGAGAAGGGCATTGGGAGGGCAATAATGACTCACTTGCACTTGGATGGGGAATTAAATCGTTTTCTCACGTGCGCCTCACCTTGGTTCACCCTTCGGAAATGGGAAGGTGAACCTTCGACCAGGACCAAACACGTGGCTGTTGGTGGTACGTTTTGTTTTGGGTGGTTAGACCACCCTCTCCCTCCTTCCTCACTCTCCCTTCACCCCCTCTCACCCTTCCCTCAGAAAAATACACGGATAGACGATGAATAGTTTTCTGTCATGAAAGCGCCATTGCTGTCAGGAACCTCACGGGCATTGGAAGGATTCAACGAGGACGCCATCATCGCTGAGACAAAAGCAAAAAAGGGCCAATTCTACTTCCCCGCGCGGCACACTGCCGATGCCGAAAGTAAAAATATTGAACCGCGGAAGCGGAATAGACAAAATAGAGAAATCACCCTTCCGGACAGTGCCTGAAGAGTTACATTTCGGTGGGGCATATTAAGGCATCTCCACCTACCAGCACCGGTCGAAGGCTTTCTTCTCGGAAGTAATAAATATATTATGCCGTAGGTCAATGCGTGACCGGTTCGTGTGTTTCTTGTACGTTTTTCACTCACCCGAAAAAAGCAGCGCCTTCCAAAAGGGTAGTTCTGTCAATAATTTGTAGGGAACCACGATGGAACCCTTTATGTATCTGGCCCCCGGTGGGTTTGGAACGCAACTGGTTACTGGGCCATCCTGGCAAAGCGAGTTCCATCAGTCCATGCCTCATCAGGCACGGACTGGGCCCGATCTTGCTCGCAGCTCGCTGAACCGAACAACAAAACAAGTTACTTTCCCCGTGCGCAATTTCGTACCGTTCGCTTTACTCCTTCAATTTTTATCACCGTAAGTCATAACACTTACCCCGCTGTATATTTTTTTCTTTCTTTTATTCAATTTCCCTGCCAACTGCCACACTACACGAAAGGAAATCAATCGCAATTACGGTACGCAACGGGTTCCGATTCACAGCGTCATAAAGTGTCCCGTATGGGTTTGCCTGCAGGATACGCAGGGATGGAATGGGTGTTTTATTCCACCAACCGCCAATATCATCATCATCATCATTATCTGTAAACAAATGAGAAGAAAATTAACCCACCTCCAAAAAAGGTTATTTATGGGCCGAATTTTCTAATTTTCCTTTGTTGAAGAAATGCAGATACTACATAAATGGGTACACAAAGGATGTCCGCTTGAATGAGCTGCTAAGCTAATAGACGCCGTACACGCATCTTCGGAATTAAAGAAAGCAAAAGAAAAGGGTGTTAGCTGTAAAAAGCCTCCTAAATGAGCAATCATTAGTGAATGTGGTGCGTTTGTGTCCTTTTATCAAAAAGCAAGTCAAATTTTCATGTTTTTTTGGTCTCAACATTCCATTTGCTTATTTTGTTCTGTTCATTTTTCATTTTCATTTATTTATTATTTTTATCTTCCTTTGAATGTTCATTTTGCTATTCTGTTGGCTATTCTTTTAGACATTCTATTTCAATGTATTACTAGTATCTATTCAATTATTTTCTTTCTGTAGCTATTAAGACTCATATTTCTAAAGTTACTACGTCTTACTTGTTTTATGTTCATGTTTTTATACACATTTGATTGTAACTTTTCTTATGTAATTCATAATTTTAAAAACTATTTTAAATATACAAATTTCTAACGACATAATCCTCCTTCCAATGCTTTATTCCATTCATTTCCTGAAAGCAATCCAACCCTTTATTGGTTGATAAAAGTATTCAATGTTTATCATTGCTTGCCCGATGGCGCAAGAGCAAAACAGAAAAGAAAATAAAAAAGCAAAATCGTATAAAAAAAAACATACCACGAGGAATGACAACCAACAACACACGGGTACTGCTGGCCTTGGGAGATAATAACCGAAATAAAACCCTTTTTTTTGGGTGGGGGGGGAGAATATTTTCACCAACAACAACAGGAACGAAAACCGTTTTATCCGCTTTTGTAGCAAACGGGCTCAACTAAGCCCCGGACGGGTGCCACCGGGTGGTGATACCTAATTGACTGCGCCTCGATAATACCGAACGACCGCAGCAGGGCATAAATCAACCATCTCCCCCGTGTGACCCGCACACCCGGAAGCGTACAGGGAAGATGGTTTTATTAATCCTCTAAACGAGAAAAAAAGGGAAAAAAGGAATAGTCCAAGGACATTCACAGCCAACAAACACAGACACACAGTTTACCCCTTTTTTCATAAGTCCCACAGGGAACGCTATAGTCCCTATCGGTTCCACCATTTTTTTCTACTTCCGGGCCACACTTCAAATGCACTCCGAGCCAGCAAGCATCCAGCACCGTTCCGTTCCGGATGCGGGATTGTTTCTGGCCTTTTTTTTGCTGCTGCTGCGCTGATGCACCAAATTTGTACGGCGTTGATAATGATCGCACAAATGAAGTTGACTTTTATTGCGTAATCCTTTACGTTTCGGTTTGTTCGGCATTTAAAAGGGGGGTGGGAGTGGGAAAGGTAGGAACAAGAGAGAGAGAGGAACCGTCGGCAATGAAAGGTGCGATTATGATCTATCTCTTGCTTTGTGTAACAAAAATTCATTGTAACACCATTTAAGACAATGTTTTCGGTTGTTATAACAAATTTGTTTTCTTTCTCTTAGATATTATTTCGCTACAGTTTCTTTGGTGAAATGTGTAGTTCTCTTATTTTAATTTTACTATTTGTTACTTTTATTACGTTTTTCACTCTCATTATCTTTTCTTTTAATGTCTTTACTTATTCTCTTTTCACTACTTGACAGTTTTTTACTTTGTAAAAAATAATAATGTGCATGACCCTTTCTGGAATTTTACATCAAAAAACCGGGTTTTAATCACAAAAATCTTCCTGCACAGTAGATTGATTACTTTTCTCCAGATAAAGTAGCAAAAGCGCACACATCAAAAGAATCTTATCGCTTATTACCACGAATTACTATCCGCTTCTGCTTCGTCGAAACAGATTACGAAGGGAACGTAACTTCTTGAAATAATCCACCCCAGAACGGAACTGGAAGTGTTGTTAGGTACTTTTTCGTTTTTGCTTTCTCCAAATTTCTTAGAGATGTCTCATCAAGGAAGAGCTTTCTTCAGTGTGTGCAAGCGATCCAAGAGCAATGCCGTATTGATTTACCACTCACCTCGAACAAAGAGATGTTTCTTTCTTTCTTCGGACGGACAACGTCCACCAAAGATGATGATTAGACGACGTCTCCAATCAGAACCCAATCAATCCAGCTTGAAAAACCACGGTTCCAGTTCCTCAACGCAAAGGCATACGTAAAAGATCACAAGACATTCCAGTGTGTAATGCCAGAGTTCCTGCCATTCGAAGAATCGAGCGCACCTTGTTGCGGGTGTTCTTTTGTGTCTGTTGGAGGCGCTTTATTCTTCACTTCCGCGTTAGTTCGGTTGGACCACACGGTGCAAGCACTAGTAGGTTCCGACCACCACGTCCACCATTTACCGGATGAATCACATGCAATGGGGATATATGTGTGTGTGTGTTTGTACGTGTGTCTGTCGGTGCATCTCGCAAAGAACACCATGTTCCGGTATCTCGCCCGATAAAGAAGGGTAATAATGAGGAGAAGGTATGCACGATGGTTCCCATATGCCACCATATACGGCACGCTCACTAGTGCGTGTGTTGAGCGATCTTCCAGCGCGATCGTACGCATGCTGGAATGCTTTGTCTTGGCTGGTAGCCACTTCTGCACAAGCACGAAGAAAGAGAAACATGCGTAACATGCTAATATGCCTTGTATTGCCACCAGGGCCGTTTGCAATCAGCCGCGTCTTGTGGTGCGTTCCGTGGTGCTGCTAATGGGCCACAAGAAGTGATTACGCTGCACCGCACCGCACCACCACCACCTTGAATAGTTTCACCCCATACCCACACACACATACAGCTCAAGGTTACTTCCGTTCCACAGTGATTCGAGTACGCTGAATCGACAATACGGTTGTAGTCTTTCTGGGAATCAGAACAAGCAGTTTTCTAGGTGAAACGATCAGCAGACAATAACGTAGAAGAAGAAAAAAACAACATCAACCCACCCCAAGCGTAGAAAAACCCCTTACTAGAAACAATCAGCTGTGCGGTGGTTGCCATGCCGGTGGGGTAAAAAACAGAGAAAAAAAATCGAAATTGAAGCACTATTTCTGACTTTTTTGCCTATTTCGTTAGGTTCACTTTTCGAATTTTGTTGCTTTCGTTGTTTGCTTTTCCGCTCGCAACCGCTCGACTGATGATTGCGAATCAAAAACTTGGCAGAGGGGAAAAAACAGTGTGTTTGTGTGTGGGGATGGGGGGTTTCCGCTGCAATTACGCAGACAACCCACCCAAAAAAAAAACAAACCATACGCATCAAAGGGGTGAAGATTTCTGCCCGGGCGTTTATCAGCCGCACCAGCAGTACGTGGAATTCTACGCATGGTTTTGGTTGGAGGAAAAGGAAAAATTAAGAGCCCCGGCATCTCTACCGGGCATTATACCGGGCGCATTATTATTTGATTCACATTCTGTACGCCGGTTTTTTTTTTTGGGTTTTTTTATCCCCAAGAAGTAACTACAAATTATGCACCTCAATTCGGGTGAGAATTTGAAGTTCCGCACGCACTTTTAAAGCAAAAAGCTGCAGACCCGTGTACTTGCAAGGGTAATTGTTTCATCCCTACAGGTAATCGTTCTAGCGTTCTAGATACCGGTGTAAAGCGAAAAACCTCAAATTTAATGTATTTCTGTGATAATGGGCGGCTTGCTGGAAGGCTTCATAATTGCAGCGTTATTTAATAATTATCTCGCCTAATCTAAACTTTTAAGGTAATAGGTGAATCAAATTTTAATTGAATTATGAAGTTTTAAAGCAGTGTTTTTGAATTTCCTCTTAGTTTGCCTCAATTTAAAGAGATTTTATTATAAATCTACATTTTCTACCTATGCTAGAATCACAACTCAAAGATTATGTTCAAGTCTCAGCAAGACCCAGGTACATATGAATATTCCAGAAATTATTAGGTCACTGACAACAGCTTCAGGGAGACTGAGACCAACATTTTAATTAATAATTAGAAGATAGACATTAGGAATTTAACATTTGCAATATTTATTTAGCTTGAAAGTTTTCAGCTTTCAAGACTGATTTACAATATTTCATCCTCAAAATAACAACTGAAAACTTAAACCAACACCCATTTATCTCAACAAACTTGTGTTCTTCTCTCTACGAAAAGAGGGCCCAATTTCGCTCCCATTAAGCCCTGAACGAACATTCTCATTCAACAATGATGTTTTCTAAACATTAATTGTTTCTTCCCATCCCGAAACATGTGGTAGACAATTAAAAATTAAAACTCCACACAAATTCCACAGTCAGAATTTGGGAGAAATTGTGAACAAATGTGTCCAACGCTAGTATAAAAGCGCATCATTCGTTCACTTGGGGGATTTGTGCTTCTTTCCTAGAAATTTGGATGCACTTTCGTTACATTTTGCTCACAGATAGGGTATCTTTCACTGTCACGCTCATGGTTTGTTGAAGAAAAGAAAAAAAACTCCCCATTTACTATTGACGTAATCTAGGAATGGGAACTTTGTTTCCCACGCAAAAAAAAGCGCATTGTGGCGCATTAGTTCCAATGGCTAGAGAGAGAGAGATATATATATGGTTGACATGAAGCGAATGAACAAACGCACGAAAATACACTAATCTGACACACTATTAAGCCAGTCAACAAATAGTCAACAACTTTTCTTTCGCATCCCGCTCGTGTGGCAGGCCAGACCCGCATGTAGCAGTGAGTGTATCTATTAAATTAAAATGTTTCACACATTTTGTTGCTGTCTCTCGCACCCATCACCCGCTAATGCTGGTTGTTTGGCGTTGGTGCACAGAAAAATCTCACCCCTTCCCAGAAGCGCGATGGAAAACAATGTCAAACACACGCAACGTGGCAACGTGGCGCACAGCGACGGCAAACACCACATTCCGGCACACAGCTGTAGCGTGTGACGCGGTCCATAACTTAGTGGCTTATGATGGCAAATATGGCGAGGGACGAAACACAACCAGATGCGAAGGCGAAGAAAATGCATTTTTCTTTGAAGTGAAATTCGTCAAGCCTGCTTCAAACGGTCGGAAAACTGGCAGCATATGGGAAGGATGTCGGGGTGTTTTTTTTTTTTCGAGCAACGGAAGGATGTTTCTAATGAGAACCAGACGAACCGAATCCCAGGGACTTCGCGGTGAAAGCAAAGCTGTAACCGTGTAATGGAAAGTACATCCGCCTTTCTTTCGGCTTCCGAGCTCGGCTGCACGGCCAACTGTTACACGATGTCGGCGACATCTTTCGACAGTCCCTTCAAAGGATTAATGTGGCCCGAAAAGGGCCGCTGCTTCCACGCTTTGCAGATGTGAGCAAGATTGATCGAACGTCCGAAGGGCCGATCTAGCTGGCAGAGTTCGACCCAGAGGGCAGAAGGTTACCGACACCGTAAAATCGTTATCATTTTCTGGTTATTTCACAGATTTGTAAGAATGCCAGATTACAACGGTAACGGCTTTTATGCGACCTACCTGTCGTGCACGTGACACGTTTCACTTTTCATGTTCCACCGGAACCGGGTTGCACCACGTATCGATCGGTTCGTTTTTGCCAAACATTTGCTACAGTTCATAAATCATTCCCACGTTTGACGTGCCCGACGTGACACACGGGACGGTACACCGTGAACAGGAAGAAAAAGGTCGACAGCCAAAAGTTGTGCCGAGTTACGCCGTCGCCGATTTTGGCCACATCATGAGTTGCGTTTGCTCCAGCGAATCGGGTGGACTTCCTCATGCCGCCCACAAAAAAAAAAAGATGTGTATTCCACCACAACGCCTAAAACAATAATGCACCTGCTGGAAGTTGGGCACGGAACCAAATGTTTGGCACTACTTGCCCTACATTTCGGCTCCATGCTTTCGGTCGGTCCATTTTCTGCCCCGGGGTAACACGATAATGACAGCCATAAATCAAATGAGCTTCGCCGGATGTTATTCTATTCCCTGTCACGAGGTGTTAACTAAGAACCGTTTTTCTCCATTGGATCGCTTAGTCATTTGGCGTGTTCTTGAGCTTTAAGCCAAATTTCTCGTAGAACATACATCTCAGTGTCCAAATCCCTTCCAAAAGACGTGCAATTTATGCTTGCTTCTTTCGTGTGCAAAGATTCACTTCCACTTGTTCCTTAAGGTCAGTTCCTTCCGTGTCCCGTACACTCCACGAGCGAGAAGGTCGACTCGCTGGGATTTAAAGTTGTCCTTTTCAAGGTTCTGGAGGTTTGCTTCGGGACCCCTGGTCCGCTTTAGCCTATTATTCCAATTTCTTATCGATGTGTTGTTTCCCTGTGTCAAAGATGCTGATCCCTTTGCTTGCTTTGGTTATTTTCAGCTTGTTCCTATGTTCCCAGACAGGCGATCCTCAGACGCCCCGGTGAAGATCCCTGGTGCTGTCGGGTATATATGGGTCTGCCTTATTTTTTTCTTCTCCCTGCTTGTGGTTACGGTCGGGACTCTTTTGCTTCTGCACCGGCAGAAAGGAATGCCTGTTACCAAGTGGGCACCGAAAAGTGCCACAGCCAGATAAACAAATAGGCAAAAAGAGAGAAATCTCTGGATGCACTTTTGCTTGCCGGAATGTGGAAAATTCCACCATGATCTCCCAGACAGATCAATCTCTGTGCCAGAGCGGGATGAAACGAAGGCGAAGAAACACAGCACTGGAGAAGGAAAAGACGTCACAATTCTTACCTTGGGATGGGTAAAAATCGACCTTCTTGGCCCCGGAACGGTGCGGAATGGTGAAAGGAAGCAAAGGTCTACACCAGAAGGGAACGCACGAAAGCAATTCATATTGCCTCACCGCAAAGTACCTGCCCATAATTTTATTATTTGTTTATTTTACCGTCTCCTCAGCAGATCAGAATCTCCCAAGCATAGTCCACAGCAGCAGGGATGCATACGTCCCGCCGGGCACACACAGGAACTCCAGATCGCACTATCAGGATGTGACGTACCCGGGAGGATATCACCGAGCGCGACCGTTCGCCGCTCGATGTCTTCAGATCCATCCGCCATCCTCCTCAAGGAACTGAAGTGAAAACATTGACGCCACATGTGTGTGGTAGCGCGACTCAGACAACGACTCCTTACGATGCTGCAACTTGAGCCCGTGTTAGGAAATTGGCTACGCTGCATCCGGCCATTTCGGGTGCCGCGACGACGGAGACAACCGTCGGAGGTTTATTATTTCAAGCACTGTTGCCCCTAGACGTTGGCTATTTATGGGCATAGTTTGTATGATGAATATTACTAGAGAGAACCGTTGAAGGAGGAACGGAGATGAGCTCGAGACAAGCACAGTTGGATTGGGTGTGAGGTCCAACTAGTGACAGTAATGTCTAAAATATGTGAAATCTTTGGCTCTCGTGTGGTGAGCTAAGCAGACTTGAAACCACCCGAATTGTATTTTTATCTAAGTTGATAATGTTCAAGCAGACAAACCGAAGGCAAAATGTTTTAAAAATTCTTACTCAAAATGAGGAAGAATTTGAAGATAGAACAAGATTTACGGATTTAGGATGTCTTACAGCTAAACCTTCGAGGCGTGATTTCTATGACACAAACAAATTGTTACCAACTGGCAACTGAAAAATGCCCGGCCTAATTAGTCAACAGCCCAATTTCATAAACACCCGTTCACCCTGAAATTACGCTCATTAATTGCACAAGTGCGGCAACTCGGTGGCCCCGTCATTCCCCAGATAACGCTGATTAAGAGTGTCAAAGGAGTACGCAAAAGTTTCATCATCTTCGTCATCATCTATCGACCTGAATTCTAATGCTTGCATCACCCCACACCGGGAACGTTGCCGGATAGTAACAGCATGCGTGTCGGTTCTTCA
>STHB01000011.1:4129128-4146644 GCA_018908115.1 Anopheles rivulorum
GCTGATGTGTTTTTGTTTTCGACGCTGCAGGACAGTGTGAAGGGACTACCGGACATGCACATCAATTTGAGGGAAATTTAATGATCTTGCATTAACCATTCAAAAACACAAACTTCGCTCCAATTCTGACAATCATGGAAAATTAAACAGTACAGCAGAAGAATCTTTCATTCCCACCCCGGAAGTGGTCGTTTAAAACATCGTTTAAACCACGGGAATGACACTTCTGGCACGGAAATGCAACACAAAAATATCTTTCCCATGTACTTCTTCACGTCAAACTTTGCCTAAAGGCCGAAGCTCCTCTTGTCTGTTATATGTTCCAGCATTGGGGCCAGCTTGTTTTGTTGGGCGTAATAACAATTTCACTCGCAGCAAGAAAGAATCGGCAAGATGATTAAGATTCGCTCTACGTTCAATTTCATCCTTCACGTCCGGACGGACGGCGTGGGCCGCCTATCGCTAAATACTACCATCCCGGCAAGTACATCGCTTAGTACTTTGCTCAGTAACAAACTTTAGAGCCTATTAAAGTCATGTCAAATATCTCGCTACCCGAGGGCTGCGCGAAACTCTCCGAAGGGACCGTCGTTTGCCGTTGTCATCGGCACCCGTTTCCTGTTTGGCTGTTTGGCCTGACGCTGCTTCCGATAGGCAGGGTGTTTTGGGGACCGGGACCAGTTCAATTGCTGTGTAGCTGTGGAGGCCCGCACTCTGACCTGTCAAAAACGGAACCTTCCCGGCACTGCGGCAAGCAGTGTTCCCTGCTGGCAGATTACGTCGTTTTTGCGAGAGTTTTTGGCAGTTTTAAAACCCTGTCAACTGTACCATCCTCCCGTACCAAACTTTTCGATTTGCTTCGAGAAAAACGGGCAGAAGAACTTGCCGCTCTCCGGTTGGTGACACGTACAGGTGGAGACGTGTGCGGGTGTTCGCTCGCTCTGCTGTCTTTGGATGTAACTCAAACAAACGAAGAAGACGCGCCGGGATGAAGTTTAATGTTCAATTGTTTTGCGATTCCACGTCTCCTACCCGATGGTTGAAGGGCCAAACCGGTTCTTGGCTTTCTCCCTCTCTCTCTCTCTCTGTCTATTTCTTTCTCTCTTGTCCCTCTCCCATCTCCCCATGTCCAGGAGAAGCATCATCATCATCATCAGCTGATGATGCGGACGGGTATATCTTTCCATCCAGCGCAAAACTTCTTCGAGTTGGGCTTTATGCTGCGAACCGGCAGTGCTAAGCGAACAGCATAAAATGTTAGAGACCGCGGTACCACCTCGGCACTCCACTTCACACCGCACAGTGCCCTTGTAGTGGTGCGTTTGGTGAGATTGTTTAATTTAATTTTCCTCCTCTCTTCACAACCGATTGTATACAGTTTTCCTATTCAGCCAGTTCTTATACCCTTCCCGGCAAGCCCTTAAGATTGTTGCCGTTCCTACCACTTCCCCACTCTTCACTATCTCACTTCTCTTTCTCACTCGCTTACACACACCGGTAAACCCGGTTTGCCCGGCCGGAGGTTTTTGGTGAAGAGTTGATCTTGCCCGGCACCGCAGTTGGTGGTTTTAAGGTTCCGGACGCGGATAGCTTCGTGCACGGTACGAGTTTTCTTCCACACATTTCTGGTGGTGGTGTTTTCCACCAGCGACGATTCCATGACGCTTCGGCGAAGGCAAACCGTAACACAACAGTCGCCGAAGCCAACTCACTGCCTCGACGCAGCGCCGTTTCGTGATGGTAATAATGATGATCATCATCTTCATCATAATCTCGTTTTCCAATGTGCGTCTTCCTACGACTTTGGACGATTGCAAGCAAACTAACAACAACAGCAGCAGCAGCAGCAGCAGAGAAAGAAGCCTCGCCGTCGAGTTCTCGATTGCGCGATGCCCTCCGACAGGGCAGAATGCTGCCACACCCACGATCAGCTCTATTTTACACTTTACTTTTCGCCCATCTTTTACCAATTTTTGAGCCGAAGGTGGATGATGTGTTCTTTTATTGTAGCGTCGTCTTGTTTTATCACCATCATCATCGTCTCATCTTGGAGCGCATCAGGTTTGGAAACACACAAAAGAACACCGACGAAAGAAACTCACACTTACGATACGGTGTGGGGGTGAACTAGCCGTCGAAAGCCTTTCTCACCCTGATACTGAGTGTGATGATGCAACGGAAAAAAGGGGTTTGCAAGCGGCCAACACTGATTACGCCACACTGTAGCATCGGTTGCCACCGGTTTTAACGTCGTCTGTTCCCGGTCAGTCCCAGCCGATTTACAATTCCGGTCCATCAGTTCCGGTTTCCGCATGGTCCAGACGTTACTTAAGGGATGTCCAACTTTTGGGAGAGCGTTTGATACGCATCCGACTCCACCAGCATACAAATTTGGGTCCCTATTCCAGGTTTGTTTAGCTTCCCTATTATCGGAAATGAAAGCCTCATCTAACCATTTAGCTCCTTTCGCCTTGTTCGTACGTATTAAATCGTTTACAGAAATCATTATTCCCACTTTTTGAAGGTCCTTTTCCTGGGCAAACATGTTTACTGGTCAATGAGAAACCCGGCTCTAACCGGTGACCTTCTGCAGTTGATTCCCTGTTATTTCCTTCATTCCGCTTTAGAACTTTTCCATCCCATCCCTTCCGTTTTAAGGTGCTCATTCGTACGCTAGAACCAGAATCAGTGCGTACGTGCAGTAACGCATGCAGCTCTCATCTCATGCACGTCATTCGCTGACGTGTGCAACGCTGCAAAGATGTAGAGTGTATCAATCAGTGTGGACAACACAGAAGACACGAGATTGGATCGAGCAATTTCTTCCATTTTTTTTCTTGCGCAATCTAGAACCGTACGAATGCCACACTATAAGCGCTCGAGTCATTTACTTGATTATTAGCCGTACAATCGCATGTTTCTTTCACTTTGCGAGATGCAAGCGACTGTTGGGTAATTACACGACGGTTCTCTCCATAATGCAGTTGAAAGGCAGTTCGATACGTTTACTGCCGTTTATTGATTTAGCGAGTTGCGTTCGCTCTTATGTTTCCATTCTTAGTAAAACGATTAGTTTGTGTGTTAATTTGATGTGAAACTGGCTGATGTAATTTGTGCAAAAGTTTAAAGCAGAAAAAATGTGGGACCCATTTTGCACATTAATTCACGCACTGGCAACTTTTAATCTTCAATTACGAAGAGCCAAATGTCAGCGTAGACCTTCATTCTTCGTTGTTTTTGTTTTTACTTGTTTCAAATGCAATTCAAGACGTGAAGGTTTGGGACATTAAATGAAATGGTAAATTTGTTCTAGATTTTGATGTCAACGTACTGGAAAAAATTGTAGAATCAAACATATTGTTAAGCAAGAATAAGCAATAATGATGAGCAACATGTAATTTAATTACAAATAAATTTTAACTTTGAAAATGTATGTCCTGGCAGGAGAATACTAGCTTTTGGTGTCTATAGCGTTTGCATTAAATTTTGGAATAAAATTCAATTCCATTTGTTTTATGCACAAATATTACTGCACCGTCGGTGCTTCTGTACAGTCATCAGCAATCAACTGTCTGTATGCTCTTATTTCACTTTATTGCATTTTGCAACTGCTCACTTCGCCGTAGTTCCAACAATTTCACCCATTCATTTCGCCGCTTCATTATGCTGCTCGGCGATGCCCGGGTGAAATTATGAAACCTTTTTTTTTTATTTTCCTTTCCTTCCAGTTTTTTTTCCATACCATCCCCACCAGTTAGCCACCCAATTCGGGTGCGACACAGTGCAGTCAAATGCAAATAAAAGGTTGGTTAATTTAACGCGTAGCGCGCCACTGTTGTAATAAAAGTATCGCCCTAGCTAAGCACTCCATATAACCGACCGCCCGTGTGTGTGTGTGTGTGTGTTTAACGGGGAAATCATTACCGTTAGAGGTGCATGAATCATGCGCGAATCATCATCATCATCATGAACATATCATCCCTGTGTAACAAAGAGACCTCCGGCCATATTCGACTTCGACGCACCGCTTACGATGGCGGCGCTTTTTTTTTTTTGCTGCTTTTGCTGTGCACGGTACAGGTACCAGATGAGTAATGAGGCGACCATTAAACAGTGTACACGCTGATTGTGTACTGCAATCGAGCAGCACTGCAATTGGATTAACGTTCGCTAGATTTTGTTGCTGTTTTCCGTTGCTGCGGAAAGGAAAGTCTTCACAACGGCATGTTACCGTTTGTCGTAGTAGTGATTTAATTGTTTAGTAAATTGCATGTACAGCAATGTTTGATTTGAAGCGGTTTAAAAAGAGTGTAGAATTGGTTAAGGAAATTAGGTTGTATTTTTTACTTTTCAGTATTTAATAATTAAAATTTTAAGAATTTTTTAAAATGTCTACTTGAATTCGTAATACTTTTAGAAGAAAAACGAATGAATGTTTGTTTATCGAAGTTGTCAAAAAAAACTGACCTTATTTCCAACCAAATGTTCGTTTAATTAAACAAATAGCAAATATTAATGTCAGGCAGGATCGCACTTCATAATGGTGAAACAGAAAACGAAAGAAAGAAAAGAAAAAAAAACATACAAAGTAAATTGTCGCTTGTGCCAGTTTTCCAAACGCAACACGAGCGTGTCGAGCGTGTGTGTTGCCATTATTGTTATTACCTTTATTTTACGTTTATTATTGTGTCTTTTTTTCTCGCAAACCATTGCTCCACTGCTCCATCGCGACCGAACCCGGGACCGATTCTTCCGTTAATCATGTCTTCGAGTTGCCATTATCGTCGTTATTGTCAGTCGAATCCTCTCGCACAATGGTGCGTTTTGTGCGTTTTTTTTTTTTTTTTTGCTTTCGCATGCCTCTGCTACACCCACATCGTGTCTTCGTGTGTTGCGAGACGATGCTTACCCACTTGGCCACAAGCCACAACACCCCCCGGTTTTACCGTGCCCTGCAAGGGTTCGAACCCTACTACGCCATGTGGAGGGTGGAGAGTTGGTTTCGGGTGCGGGGTGCGGGGACCGGGATCGAATTACTGAAAATCATATTTGCCTCCGCTTAAAAGTGTACGTTTTTAGTTTAAAGTTTGCTTCGCCTTCCATCGCTTTCCATCTCGCTTGCGCTTGTACGCTTTCGGCACTCCTTTTACCCATCTTCATACACACCTTTTCCATCTATTCTTCCATGGTTTTGCTTCGTTTTTTCTCCTTTTCTTTCTTTCGTTTACTTCTACATTTTGCTGCTTTGCTTTTTGGGCTTTTTTTTCGTGTTGTTGTATGTTTTGTTTGCTGCTTCACGTTTTACATGTTTCGTTTTTTTCTTTCTCAATTTTTTCTTTTGCTTTTCGCTTTAGTTTTATCTCTCTCTCTTATGGTTTTACTGATCGATACGATGTATTATGCTGCTTGCTTATGCTTCACTAGAGGGAGTGTTTTTTCGATTTTTTCCTTTGCTTTACTCAAAACGTTTTTTTACCCCAACTCTGGTCGATTTGGTTTAGTGTGGCAGCAACTGAACTTTGGTTTCCTCTTCTAGCTAACGCTGCCTAACGCGATATGTCCGCACAACAAAAAAAAGGCGAACGCCGTCCACAAACGACCGAAACCGAAATGATGTTGATGATGATGGCTTTTCGGGGTGTTTTTTTGCTTTTGCTTTTGCCATCCATTTGGTTCGTTGCTGGGCATTTCTTCCTCCCATAACTAGCTGCCGTTTCGAAGGTGCGTTTTCTTCTGCCAGCAGCCAAAGTTCGATTTTCACCGAACGGTTTTGTGCCGTGCTGTGTATCGGAAACCGTATCTCCCCTTGACCGTGTAATGTGACCACATCACGTAGGCCGGTCGCGATGGCAACGCGTAAATGGGTTTCTCTCCAGGGATCCATCCAGCCCATGGGCGAGATGAGGTGGCAACCAGTGAACATTGTAAAGACACCACTGGAGAAGACCACGGAAAGGGACAAAAAGGGACAAAAAAAAAGCGAAACCAACAGGCAAAGACAGCCGCCTTTTAGATCCCGGTGCCGATGAGACCTGTTTTGGTTCCAAGTTTTGGCTAACGTCAAAAGAACAGCAAGAAGGAACCGTCGCCCAGAGCAAAGCTTACACGCATCCCAAAATGCCCAGAATGCACATCCGACCTCGCTCCCTGATATTTAGCTGAATAATTGATGCAATTTTATGTCGTAAGCTTCAAAACACTCTCAACACCAGCAAAGATGAAGCAACAGAACTTGTTTCGTTGACGCGTTTTTTGCCAATCGGAACACCTTTCCGGTAGACAGGAAGCAGTCAACATGCATCCACGAAGGAGCATTCGTTCGATAATGGTGAAGCAAAAACAACAGCACAGATTGTCCACAAGAGTAAGAAGGCAAGAAATTGCCCAATTTCATATAAAACAGAAGAAAAAACCTTAAAAAAAAAAACAAGAAAAACATCTACTTAAAGCAAAAACGCAAAAGAACATGATAATTGTAAAGTAGGAAATAGCATGGTTGAAAAAAACGAAGAAAACAGCCAACTACAGTAAAACAAAACAGCAAACACAGAAAACCAGGATGAAAGCACAAAAGAAGGTACACTTTAGTAATTGAAAGATTGAAAACAGGAAGAATGAATGGGGATAATTGTGAACGGGTATGATATTTTTGAAGAAGCAGAAAAGCAGAAAAAAAGAAAGAAGGTCGATAAATCGGAAAATTGCAACCGGCCAATTATGCGTTGGCCACTGTAGCCACAACACAACCGAACTTGAAAATCGAGAACGAGAAAACAACCCACAGAACGATAGAACGGGAGAGAAAGAAAGAGATGAAACAAGTGCTCCCGTCATGACATAACATCCTGAACTGTCAAAATCGTATTAGAAGATTAATCATAAAACGCTAGAGCAAAAGGTAGCATTGCCGAGGATGCTCTGTAAGATGTAAAATGGTCACTTTTGACCGGATTGTTCTCGAACGTTCGCCAACCTTCTCGCTCTCTTGCATCTTTCCATCTCTATTTTACATTGGTTAACCTTCACTGTTAGGGAGTTTTTTTTCTTTCTCTTGCGTATGTTACATCATATCCATTTTATTGACTATCGGGCCTCAAATCTCAAATGTACTGTTGCTGTCCGGACATCGATTGTGTGTTGCTGTTGTTTTTTTTTTTGGGGAGGGAGCGAAACTATCTTATCTTTGCTGACTTTCTTTCCCCCTTTTGCGCACGGGGAATACGATATACCGGGGTGAACTAAAAGCCGATAAGCCGTGAAGGAGCTGGAACGTGCCGGAACACGTTCCATCATGCGAACTGACGTACGTTATACTAATGGCACACAGGCACACACACCCAAAGGCGAGCATCTTATAGTCTTTCATTTCTCGCATTTTGATTTGCAACGTCGATCTCCACGATCGCCAATGATCTCACATTACGTCTTAGCTCCACGGGTTCGCTACTTGCTACGTCTTTCTTCCCATCGCCATCATCGCTGCTGCTTGCTGTCATCTTACTGGTGAGGTATTTTATTCTTGGGCAGGTTCTCGTGTTGGAACATGCCTGCTGCCCCGGCCACAGCTCGAGCGTCCGACGGCAGGACGGATCGTTCCATCATTACCCAACTTTCAACCATTTCGGAAGGATTTGTGAACGTCCACTCACGGTTCACCATCGTCTCCCGTGACTTGGAGAGTGGTATTGAGACGGTGTAGAAACAAACAACCATCTCCGTAAGGTAGTCAGATCCAAGTCCCGCTGAAGACGAAAAAGACGACCCGGTTGACGCATCGTCAACCATCATGCTCTCTCGTGCGGGCTTCTTGGTTTCTTGGTTCGCTTTTAGCCTCGTCGTCACATCTGTAGGTCCCATAGCGAACCTGCTCCACACACACACACATACCCTGTTTGTCACATGATCCCAGGTTTGTCTTACCACCCCGAAAAACTAGAAGCAAAAAAACAAGCGGTAGGAAGACGAAGATCTCTAAGCCATCGCGCGGTAGTGCAAACGCGAAAGTGACATAAAGCGACAACCATTAAGGGACGGCACCGACAGGACGCGGACGCGCTCGTTTGGGAACTTAAGTCAAGCAAATTGAGAACGAACGAGACGCAACGATCGAACGACAACGGCAGAGGATCCATAAGGAAAGACATGTACATGGCAGGCAGGCACAACGGACGAGCGGCCAAGCAGCAAGTGTGGCAAGTGTTAATAAGAACACTGGAGAAACACAAACTTTGTGCATTGCCCAAGCGCTGCCACAACTGGGATAAAGTGGGGGCAAAAAAGTGAAACGAGAAAACTCCCTCCGCTGTACTTCCATTGCCCTCCGCTTACCGCGGTTGCGTTTCTCCGGGCCAGTTTTGTCTTCGCCTCGTCCAAGGGCCTGGATGACTCGTCGGCGGTGTCATCGGTGGATAATGGGCTGCAGAATGACACACACAGTCACACGAGAGTGACGAGACTTGCGATGAAACCTTTCCCCACATAATGCGATGAAAACTTGGCGTAAGGTGACACTACCAAAGCCCAGGATACGCGGATCTTCCAGAAAGCAATCTGACTCCAAGGCTCGGAACGAACCCAACCCAACGGTCGGCTGCATGCGTGTGCGTGTGCGCTCATCGGCTCTACAAAGCATGTTGTGCTTGATATTCACTCCGCGGAGCTTGATGAGTCAATATTTGTGCAAGTTTCAACAGGTTTTTTTTTTTGCTTTTGGTTCTTTCGCCCTGCTCACCAGGGCGGTGCTCGGTACGTACAGTGTCCAAAAGGTCCTCACCCAAAACGACGCACGACGAGTGTTGGGTGACGGAAGTTTTTCGGAACTGACTCGTCAACTGTGCGTTTGGAAAAACAAAGCCCTTCAACCCTGGGAAGGTATGGAGGATTCGGGAACACTGGCAGTACTGGTAAAGAAGACGACCTCCAGCAGTACAGCGCATATCTGCAGCCTCCAAATCTCATTCCAACACGCTCATTCGTCGCTGTGTGTGCGAAGTAGAAAGATAGAAATACATTATAATGGCGATGCCTGTTGTTCTAAGGGTTCTAGTCACTGCGAACGGTATAGGGTTGTATTTAAGGGTGCGGCCAGGTCACACATTGACGCAAGGTTACGTTTGCAGCACATTCAATTCTAGGCAAGATCACACTACTCGCATACCGGTCCCACAAGTAGGCAAACGATAAAAATGTTTCTCTTCGGTTCGATGCCACAGCTAAAAACGGCGACGTTAGGGGGCAGACCCGGCATAAAGGGCATATCCTACCTTTTATGTAAGCCACACAGCTCGGTCTTACCAAGTTGAGGAGAAAAAAAATGCACTCACACACACTCACAGCAAACGATGAAATGCGAGGCGTTCCATCCAAGATCTACGACCGTGCTGGATGGGACCAAGCCCGGGCTGTGCGTTGCGGTACACCGAGACCACGGTGTGCCACGAGAAGCGTATGGCCAACTGCATGCATAATAATATGCTCAATCATTTTTCTTAATTTATTATTCACAATCTGGATTCAATCTTTACGTGCGACTCCGCTCGACCACGACAACGGCGACTATCCGCCACGTTCGTCCAAAAACAGAAAGAAAGAAAAAAAAAATACGTAAACCTCCGCTCAGCTGGACCACGACGACCACGAGAGTGCTGGTGAAGCAAACAAGCGGCGAAGGAAAACACACACACACACACCGCAGAACCGCGTTCAAGAAGAGCATTAAAACAAAAGTAAATGCGTGTGCCAGTGTTGCAGACCGAAGCTAAAGCTATTGGGGCCGAATGCGGGAGTCGTTCTATTAATTTTTCGCCTGAAGATCTAAGTGGTTCTGCAGTTCTCTTCAATTCGTACTGAATAGCTTGCTCCCCAGAACTTCAGAAGTTGTACATAAAAGGCACGAGTTAACACAAGACTGTTAAATGAATGAAAGTAAATTTAAGGACTTTGCCGTAGTAAGAATATTTCGGATTACTGATGAACGTCATGTCACTCGATGAAATTTATACGCAAAAATTAAAATGATAATTTTAAGTTTATTATTTCAAGAACTCTTCTTAGTGCTCCACCAATAGTACCAAAGTACCCTGAACCACTAACTCGGCTATTGGCCATGTTCCTACGCACACGCTCGTCGATGCTGTCGATGCTATATTTATGAATATAGCCGTTTCTGATTGCTCTCCGTACACTTCAATTAAAGCAATGTAGTCTTTATTGTTTCTGCCTTCCCCAGTGTTTGTGCCGTCGTTTCGTAAAGTTGCCGGCAACTACAGCCACCACGACCGGGAAAGAAACTTCGGTGAGCGTTTTTTTTTTTACATACACCAACGGCAGCACACACTGTTCAGCTGATATGGTCAGCCGGGGCCCTCGGCGATGATGCACTCGCACAGTGCTACGCAGTGGAAAAAATAAAATTAAAATTACAACAAAACACACATAACAGTTGCTCCACTCGCGGTTTCGTATGGCGGATTGAAAGATGGGCAGACGTACAAACACGCACACACACGTATAAGGCCTGTCGCGGAATGGCNACCACGACCGGGAAAGAAGCTTCGGTGAGCGTTTTTTTTTTTTACATACACCAACGGCAGCACACACTGTTCAGCTGATATGGTCAGCCGGGGCCCTCGGCGATGATGCACTCGCACAGTGCTACGCAGTGGAAAAAATAAAATTAAAATTACAACAAAACACACATAACAGTTGCTCCACTCGCGGTTTCGTATGGCGGATTGAAAGATGGGCAGACGTACAAACACGCACACACACGTATAAGGCCTGTCGCGGAATGGCAATTGCCGGTCCCGGAGCTCGAGATGGTTGCTTAGTACTTATTGGCATTTCTCTCTACAACCGAGCTGTTTTTTTTTAATACTTGCGTCTTAAGAGCGTGTTGGAGCACGATCGGACAGGCATCGATCGGTTACTATAGCGCAAAACAAGACGCACAGTGCGTGTAAAGATCAAGCAGCAAAGATACACCAAGTCCGGCAAGTTGTAGAACTAGACGAAAGATGAGAGATGCCTTAAGCAATCCCGATGTACAAAGTCCCTCATATATGAAGACGTTCTGGGAGGTGCTTTTCGGTGAATTAAAATTTATTTACAAACCTGTAAGAAAACTCTTGAAGCTGAAGCCTCGCTTTCGATACGCATTCAATATCTCGACGCATCCAATAAAGAAAGCAATACGATCCGAAACCGAACACGAACATTGATTGAGGTTAGGTTTTGGGGTTCTCGCTCGATCTCTCTATGTCCGGGGCTGTAGGGCGTAGTAGTTGCTTTTGGAATTTGAAATATTTTCCAGCGATCCACGGCGGCACCAGGGTTTTCTCGATTTCGATATGGTCGGTTCCGTAATCGAGGAAGATTTAGGGTTATGGTGTGAAGGGACACACACAAAAAAAAGGCATTTTTGTTTTTGAGTTTTGTCGGGCATGAGTCAAGCGCTGTTTGCCGGGGACAGGGATTTGGGATTTCGGAAAACACATGCACGTATCCCGAAAAAGACATATGGCACCACCACCACCACCAGGAGCGAGAAGCTGACGTGACAGAAGGATAATGTTTAAAAATAACGCCACATACGCGCAGATGGTTCGGGTGGCACGAATGTCGGGAACTATTGCCTGGAAAGTCCCGCTCGGTGCTGCAAATGCGTTCCAAAGCTTTCGGAGCATTAGACAAGCGTTGCAAATTCTTACCAATAGCTCAATGTTTTAATGCAGAGTGGTAAGGAACTCACAGGAAAGTCACGGTCACGGTAGAGAAGAGAATTTGAGCTTAAGCTTCTTGCCATTAACGTCATACGGTCTGTTAAAAGACTGGCACCAAGTAACCTGGCAACTGGATAGTAACGTACACACGAACCGCTTGCGTAATGAAATGATTCACTAAAAATGCATCTCCGTGCTGCAGTTTTCGTGCACCAAAGTCACTGCAAAGCCTTTACGCTAAGCTGCTTATGCCCATCGCCAAGAGTACGCCACGGTTAGGGGTCTTATCGCCCATTGCGAAACCTTTGCCGTAAGTGGTCGATTGTATTATTGATAGTCAGTTCCTGATTAGATCCAGCACCGGTTTGTTTGTCTGCCTGCTGCCTGGGACCTTGTCAACAAATAGGCACACAGACCTCTGATAACGGCCCTCAGGCGGGTGGGGAGGAAAAGGTGAATCCATTTATGGACAGTGTGTCTGCAAAACACCGTCGATGGCTTTTCGTTTGATGCCAATCGTCCAGCACAGTTTGCAGTGAAGCAGAAATCGATCGATCAAAATTTCTCCTTTTTTATTTCAATTTCGCCCAACAACGAACTCAGGGACAGTTTGTTGGGGTGGGACGTTTTTCAACGTCCAAAAAAAAAAAAACGATCTTCCTCTGGAAGATTATGCTGCGTGCCCGTGTGTATTTGCATGAACAGGGCACTCTGCCTATATATCTGTGGCTCGGTTTCATCCGACTCCGATGGGTTTTCGGGCAAGCAGTCACCACCGAGGTGGTATGGTGACCCGGGGTGGAGAGAGAGAAAAAAAAGGAAACAGCAAAGAAGCAACAACGCCAAGCCTAAAGAGAGCCCTCTGCAAAGCAAACAAGTAGGGTATGTTCATGTACGCGCTGTTGCTAAGGTGCCCAGAGCGTTGCCGTTTCGTGTGCTGCCTTACCATGGGCAAACAGACACAGCGCACGAAAGAGACCCCGTAAACGGAGGTCTCCGCTGATGGCACAGCATGGAAAAAGCATGTAAAACATACACACAAAGGGAGAGACCAGAGAGACAGAGAGAGAGACGTGGGGTGTATGATGATGGTGTACGGTAGAAGCAGGGACTTATTGCAGGGTTTTCGAGTGTCGTACCTCACAGTACCGGCTCGGGCTTTGGTGAAAATGAATGAGCTCTCTAACACAATCCAGTACCCTCTGTCTCTCTTCCTCGCATTCTTCGTGCAGGGAGGAATACGGATCCGGGGTAATTACTGTACTGAAAAATTCATTGAGTCTCGAGTCTCGCTTCTGCCCTTTCGACACTACGTCCAGTATGTACCTTAAACCATCCGAACGGAGAGAAGGCAAAAAAGGGATGAGGGTATAGTGAGCGGTGTTGCCGATGGGAAAACGCTAACGCTTGCCTTGTGGAACAGAGAGGCTGGTGGTCATGAAACAAAAAAAGTAGAAGAAGAACGAGCGATGCCAGGCCCTCCGGTGTGTCTGTGTGNACCGAGGTGGTATGGTGACCCGGGGTGGAGAGAGAGAAAAAAAAGGAAACAGCAAAGAAGCAACAACGCCAAGCCTAAAGAGAGCCCTCTGCAAAGCAAACAAGTAGGGTATGTTCATGTACGCGCTGTTGCTAAGGTGCCCAGAGCGTTGCCGTTTCGTGTGCTGCCTTACCATGGGCAAACAGACACAGCGCACGAAAGAGACCCCGTAAACGGAGGTCTCCGCTGATGGCACAGCATGGAAAAAGCATGTAAAACATACACACAAAGGGAGAGACCAGAGAGACAGAGAGAGAGAGAGAGAGAGAGTGAGAGACGTGGGGTGTATGATGATGGTGTACGGTAGAAGCAGGGACTTATTGCAGGGTTTTCGAGTGTCGTACCTCACAGTACCGGCTCGGGCTTTGGTGAAAATGAATGAGCTCTCTAACACAATCCAGCACCCTCTGTCCCTCTTCCTCGCATTCTTCGTGCAGGGAGGAATACGGATCCGGGGTAATTACTGTACTGAAAAATTCATTGAGTCTCGAGTCTCGCTTCTGCCCTTTCGACGCTACGTCCAGTATGTACCTTAAACCATCCGAACGGAGAGGAGGCAAAAAAGGGATGAGGGTACAGTGAGCGGTGTTGCCGATGGGAAAACGCTAACGCTTGCCTTGTGGAACAGAGAGGCTGGTGGTCATGAAACAAAAAAAGTAGAAGAAGAACGAGCGATGCCAGGCCCTCCGGTGTGTCTGTGTGTGTGGTTAAGACTGGCGAGAAAAGTCACCATGTACTGGGGCGCATGTTCTTGCCCCGGAGAAATGTGCCGATACATCAGCAGGTACGCACATTAGCATACAGTGTGTGCGCACACAAACTCCAACTCCAACCAGACACTAACGTACATCAAAGCATGATTTTATTCCTCCCTCGAAATAACCGGCCCGGTGCGGGTATTGCCGGAAACTTCAAACGGCAAAACGTCCGTAACTAATTCCCGAAGGGTGCCTAACTTCTTCAGCGGAAATGCGCGATCGGTGAAGATCATCCGTGACCAGGCTCCCTATAATCCCGACCGCCTCTATACTGGTACCATATGTGCGCCGTTTTTGTCCATACCGTGGCCTTGTGCTGTCGATGGTGCCTGTCGTCGATGGCACACCTTGAAGCACAACGTTCTGCGCAGATGGATTTTGCCGTGTATGTGTGTTACAGCTGATCATCAGCAGCGGCAAGCGAAACAACAACCAAGCATCAAGCAACACGCGATAAAGATGAGTTTTTGAGGGCTCGCCTGCGACGGTAACGCGTGTGTGTCCCCGGATGCCATTTTTAGCACTCACCAACTCTCACATCTCGTGCTCAGGTCGATTTCTGCTCACATAAAAAAAATGGCTATACAAACTGATAGCAGCAGCAGCGACCCCGCGAGCGAACGCTGTTTACGACTTTTATATTCGGCATGACGTGTTACGTAGCGCAGAAACGAACCCTACAGTACGTTTGACGTTTGTCTACGGACAGCAAGACAAGCAACGAAATCTCGCCCCAAATATTGGCGTGTCACTGTTACTTTGAATTATTTTTAATGCATTTAATCTTCCCGATGGCAGCGTACTGCTTGGACGTCATCTTTCTTACCTTTTTCACTTGATAAAGCAACTCTGCCAAGATGTGGCAGTAAATGACAGCGTGAAGAAAAGCACAAACCTACTTGCCATGATAAAGTCCCTGATGATACGCTTACAAACTGACCAGAGCGAAGGAACCGGTTTTTGCGCTTCGCCTGTTCTTTCACCAAAGTGTACCAAAAAACTTCCGGAACCGGTCGGTTGCATCCCGAACCATGTTGCCCGTTGGCCAACCGGCAATGTGGGAAGCAAACAGCCAAACAACAAAATAGCGTATAAAACTCTCATTCTTCAATGCATAAGCGCAAAGGAAGAAAACAACACCACCAATATAGCAAATTTATTGGAACGTTTTTACAGCCGGGACAATTGAGTTTTAATTTGTCCGAGGTGCATTCATCCACACACCACCGTTTTGCTGGTGAACCACCGGCCAACAGCTTGTAGTGGCAAGCCGGTGAAACGGTGGAAGGTGTTTCGATTTTCCACCTTCATGCACCAAGGCCAGGTAATCGTGGAAAGACTGACTTCCACACATAGCTTCGGCCGAAACTTTATAACCGGCATGTGAAGGAAATGCAATGTCAATGGCTGAGTCAAGACACAGTATGTCCACCAATAATTTAGGAACAAAAAGGGATACAACTTGCTCGACTAGAGCTAGAATTTTTGTTGAAATTGGGTCGAAGGACCTCTTCGGCTTTTTATATTGTAATGCACTCTCACTTTACCACCTTTCAACGAAAAAGGGTTTTTATGACCAATTGGAGTGGAAATTAAAGGAAATCTTATTTCCGTACATTGCTGCATATAGCTATCCGTATCATCATTCATGCCGAATGTCGCCTCATTACAATTGTCTAACGTCTGATGGCGGATCGGCTTCTAATGGCTTTCGCCATTAGGTCTCTGACACGAATCTGGTTACGGACGGTTTACTCACGTTTACGACAAAGTTGTAACACATTACACCGAGCAGTTTCTAATCGTGAGCACTACTTTATTGATGTTTTTGTGTATTTTGTCTTCTAAATCAATTATTTGTTTCTCTCATCGGTGACCTTTTTTTTAAATGTCCCCAATTGGATCGTTCTTTTGTCAAGCTCAGTCTCATTTAAATGAGATATTTCAGTCATTTCAGGGGTTTGCCTAGCAAGCGAATGATATTGTAGGTATTTTTTAGAGTCATAAATGGGATAGACATTGGATTTTCCAGAAATAAAAAAAAGGAATTCACACACGAGAAGGTCGAGCCACTGTTAAAGACAGACGTGTGTTTATTGGTACAGAGAAACAGTAAGTCACTCATAATATTTAAATAAGTGATGTCTGCAATTAAACTTTTAAGTCAAATAAAGTATGTTCTGTGATAGGTACATATGAGTAATTCTGTGTAAACGATTCCAATAAGACTTCCTTGAGGAAATTAAATAAAATTATAGATAGTTATCGTAAAAAAACTATCATTAAGTAGACACCAAGTAATTCTGAAACGGTCGATTTGTACAGTCTTTTTTGGGTCTCCCAAAACTAAACGTCTAGCATGGGTAAATTAACTAATGGTCTATTGTTTTTAGGGTAAAATTCAAATTAAATTAGTAACTTTACGAAAGGTTTGACTCAATTCAGTTCTACTGCAGGATATTTAGAGTAGAATGGTTGTTGAACAGAACCGAAAGACCTTAAAAAAACGTTGATATAAAGTAACTGTTCTTTACCAACCGAAAGCGTATCTTACGCCACATAAATAAATACTTCTCCCAAAGCGAGCAATCACCAAAGCTAACATTACATTGTGCTCTCTGTATGCAACGGCTCAACGGCTTTCAACGGCCAGTTGTATGTCCGCATGCACATTACGCAGGGGAGCTTAAACAAAAACTCAACACACGGAACACTCGGAACACTCGGAAGTAAGCATCAGCAGCAGCACCAACCGGTGGTAAAGGTTACATTTAGCTGTTTTATGTGCATCCGTTACGCCCATTCGTCTATGCCGCTTTAAATCATTCATGAACGAAGATGGGATGGAAAACCGGTGGAATGCTGCAAACAAATTCCATGATCACTATTTAACATCGCGCCATGTTTGGTCGTCCGGGGTTTAGAAAACTCCATTAAAATAAACATCTTACTTGCTCAAGGAAACCAAAAACAGAAACAGAAACAAGACTGAAGCGAGAGATTACGTTTTCTGTGGGCCGTGTTTTTTTCTCTATCCAATCTACCATAAAGAAGTTGCGTCCAGATCGTGTGGCCACACAGAGCAAACCTTTATACCGGTTGTGTGGGTGCTATGATTTCCTCGACTCGGCTAACCCGAACCTTGTTCTCAGGAGAAAGTAAATTCTCATCCAAAAGGGTTCCGGCCTTAAAATTCGGAACCTTATCTCGGGCCAAAAAACCGGCCAAGATGCAACGCTTCACCAACTGCAGCGGGCCGGCGTGTGTATGAGTCACAGACCGGCAGCTTGCGTACACAGGAAGACGATGGTTCGGTTGTGCGCGGTGTTTTATGGGCTTTTCGGTTTTGTACCATCAGTACTACAGGGAAGTAGCCAGGCCAGGCTAGGCCAGGCCAGTAGGCAGCAGCAACAACAGCAAAACAACACGCATAAAACCACGGATAGGTTTTTATACGTGCGTTACGGTCACGTAGCCACGCGAGTGGCCCTCCCCCCCCCC
>STHB01000011.1:4151787-4208900 GCA_018908115.1 Anopheles rivulorum
CACAACACTGGACTTGTTTTAACCATCGCGAAAACAGGAGTAAGATAAAACGATAGAAAAACAGAGATGCATCGATGGTAGAGCTCAAATCCGATCACAAAGAAAGACGACAGGTATAGAAAGACAGAGAGGCATCGATGGTAGAGCTCAAAATCCGATGCTTTCAAAGTTCTAACACCCTGAAGAGGGAGCGCGAAAACTTTTTTTCCGAAGGAGTAAACCAGTCGGCATGCTAAATTTGAGTTACTTTGCTCGCAGGGTATGAGGAAAGCGGCGACGACGAATCAAAGTGATAATCAAGTGCTGTGAAATTACAAATAATACATTTTAAAGTTAGTAAGTACGCGTTTAAGTACGAGAGAGAGAGTTCTACGCCGCTACAACGTTTCGGATTCAACTCAAAGCCAGCCCAGAATCGCGCAAAAAAGAGCCCCGGGGGAAAACATTCTGGAAGCATATAAAAGTATTCCCATTTCTTCACATCCCAGCGAGAGAGTCTTGTGGTTGGAAGCGTTTTGTTTTATTGTTTTGCACCTTCGAAAGACAAGGGCAAACAGACAGAAACACGAAAACAAAAAAACGCATAGCCGACTACGTTTTTCTAAGTCTACTATTAATCGAATACACACGTTAAGGCGTACCAACAAACAAACAAACAAACAAACAAAAAACGAAGAGCAAAGCTGACAAGTTCAAATAGAATTATAGAAAAGCGCAAGAGAGCCACCAGCGAAATTGGGCGAAAAGAAAAAAACAAAGCGAAAACAAAACACGAGGAAAAGCCAACACACAACCGGAGGAACAGCGGAACGGAATCATCTCATCCTCGAATTGTATCAGCCGCTGGTAGACGTGTGACGTGTGAAAACAGAGTGTGTTATTTGTTCCTTTTCCACTAACAAGGGTTAAAGGTCCCCGTGCGTGAGCACAGTGAAAAGTGTTTCGTGAAGTTGTGTGCGAGCGAGCTTTTCCTTCGAGAGCGCTAGCTTTTCGATCGTGCTTTTTTTCCTGCCTCCGGCGACAGCCTTGGAACGGAAACCAACGACCAAAGCCGCACACAAACGCACACAGTACACACAACACACAATTTTCCCACGCACGTAACCGGTTCGATTTATGAGTGCGAATTACGCTGCGATCGACGAATTGGTTGAAGAGTTTCTGAAAATGGAACTCATCTCTGTGCCGCCGTATCCGGGCCAGCTGGGCTACCTGGGATCGACCAAAGTCAACGGTAAGTGACGTTTCTTTTTTCCATATAAATTATATCGTTTATCACCCAAAACTGTTTGTTTCCACCCCTCAACATATCAACTGTCCAAAGCATAATTTTCAATGACACGGAGGAAAATTCGTCCATAAATCGATTTCGCCGTGTGTCTCGCTCGCACTCGCCCTTGTTTGCAAATAATAATCTGTCAAATGTGTCACACACGCATTTTTTTTTTGACAGCTCTTGAATGGATTTGCATGGCCGTTTTTGCTGCCTCTTGCTCTTGCTGCCCCGTCCGCTAACGTAATCACTTGTTTTAAATCCTTCCCGTGGGCACACGTGCTAAAGCGTGAATTTTATGTTTGCACGCACCAACAAATCGCGTGAGCAGGAAAACGGAAGGAAAATTGCGAGATAGCAAGTAGCAAGCAGAAGAAGGCAACAGAAGAAAAAAAAAACAACAAAAAACGCTACACAGGCAAACCCTGCGCTCACGTACGTACGATTTCGAACGTGTTCACTGTTGCTAAGTGCACAAGTTTCCTAACCGGGTCCGGTAAGCGTGTGTGTGTGTGCGCGCGTGAGTGAAACAGCGCTACCCGCACGCGGCCGGCAGAACGAGATGGTGCACGAACCGGCAAAACCAGCTGGTTTCTCGTGAACCAGCTGAGACGGCTAAACCAGTGCGGAAGAGCGAGAGCAAACGCTCCCACCCACCGCCAGCACGCAATACGTGCCGCAGGAAAAAGCAGCGGAGCGAGTGAGAAGGCGAGCGGTTTTGCTCGCGTTCGCTTTACTCTCACTATCTTTCTCTCCCATTCCTCCCTTCCATTGCCGAACACACGAACAGCTGATCGGGAGAGCTGTTTCTTTGTGGTGTGACTGCATGCATGCGCGCGCGCGTGTGTGTGTGTTTCACCAGCAGCAGCAGCAGCAGAGTGTGCCGTTACTTTGTGCTCTTTTCGCTCTCGGTCGCACTCTCGCACGAACGCGCTCGTGCCTGCTCGTTCGCTCGCGTTTGGTTCGCCCTTCTGCTTCGCCGTGCCGTGCCCTACCCGTGCGTCACTTCTTCACCTCATCCAAACCCCACTCACTTCTTGTGTCACTCGCTTTCGAACCGTCGGACGGGCAACACCACGCGGCGCGCGCTCTTCTCTTTCGATCCCCCCTTTTTTCGGACTTGTGTATGCGTTTGTGCATGCGTGCGTGCGTGTGCGTGTGTGTGTGTGGTTGCTGCTGTTAATATTATGTGCCTGTGGTTTTAGTTATTCCTAGTTTTTGGGTTTTGTTGAAAAGCTACTCCAAAACAGAAGCGAGTGATAGTTATTTTTTTTCCAACCACTGTTCTACTGTGAAAAATTTTTCCATTCAACGCACACACAGCACTAGTTTTGTTTGCAATTAGTTTCGAGGTTTTTTTTCTCCCATTTGTGCGACCCGTGTGTGATAATGTGGTGAAGTTTCGGCCAAACACACTTCCAATGCAGCCCTGGTTCTTGCTGGTTTCCTAGTTTTGTTTTCTCTCCCACCCAAATCGAGTTCTTTTGTTAATTCCAACTGGAAACCGGTCGCCAGCCTGTGTTTGTGCCTGTGTCTTGTTCGTTTGCTCTCTGGTGAAAAGCATTTTCTGCGGTGTGTGCGACGTACCGAGCCCTAGCCGCGTCCGTGCGTGTGTGTTTGCGTGTGAATTTTTCGGAAGCAAAAACGCTTACCCGGCATACGAATGTACATCAGTAGGTATCTTTGTGTGTAGAGAATAGTGCGGTTTATGTTTTCCCTTCCCCGAATTTGCTAGTTTTTCCGGCAACACCAGTCCCCCCGGAAACAGATTGTGAAACAGATCGATTTTTCACCCGTTTTCCTTGCAATTTCTGTACCGTGAGTCGTTTTTGCTCGGCATTTTTGGCTGCGGTGTTGTTTTCACACTTTTGGCTTGCCAAGATCGATTTTCTTTTCCCCAAAAGTTATACATTTCATGCGAGAGCAAGCAGCCAGCCAGCCAGCGGGTGGCTGAAAAAGGCGAAACAAGAAAAAAGTAAGGCAGAAAAGGAAGCGTGGAAAAATGAGAGAGGGCAAACCCTGCAAAACCCGAACAGCTGTTTGTGTTCCACATAATTCCATGCTTCCGCGTGCGTGTAACCCTGCCCAACAACGGTACGGCGATCGATAGAAAATGGTTTCGTTTTCACTTTACCCAGTCCCCACGCACACAGCCACACTCTTTACAGTGGCAGTGAAAAGAGATGCGTGAAAGAGCCGGAGCGCTCTTTTCATGAGAGGGGGGAGCAAGGCTCTATCTCGCTCACTTGCTCACTTGCTCATTCTCTCGCTTTTTGCTGCGCGCTCGTTCACGCTTACACAAAACAAAAAAACGGTTTCGGTAAGCTTTAGCAATTTTCTTTTGGAGCTATGTTTTCGCCATGTTTTACCCCTTTTTTCGCACACCCGAAAACCGGGAGAGGAAAATCCCGGAAATCTCGGTACCGTTGGCCAGAGATGACGATGGCAAAATATCCGTTCAGCTGTGCTGNAAACAGATCGTGAAACAGATCGATTTTTCACCCGTTTTCCTTGCAATTTCTGTACCGTGAGTCGTGTTTGCTCGGCATTTTTGGCTGCGGTGTTGTTTTCACACTTTTGGCTTGCCAAGATCGATTTTCTTTTCCCCAAAAGTTATACATTTCATGCGAGAGCAAGCAGCAGCCAGCCAGCGGGGGTGGCTGAAAAAGGCGAAACAAGAAAAAAGTAAGGCAGAAAAGGAAGCGTGGAAAAATGAGAGAGGGCAAACCCTGCAAAACCCGAACAGCTGTTTGTGTTCCACATAAGCTGCTGTTTTTTTTTTTTTTGTTTGTGAGTGCTCTGCTTCCGCGTGCGTGTAACCCTGCCCAACAACGGTACGGCGATCGATAGAAAATGGTTTCGTTTTCACTTTACCCAGTCCCCACGCACACAGCCACACTCTTTACAGTGGCAGTGAAAAGAGATGCGTGAAAGAGCCGGAGCGCTCTTTTCATGAGAGGGGGGAGCAAGGCTCTATCTCGCTCACTTGCTCACTTGCTCATTCTCTCGCTTTTTGCTGCGCGCTCGTTCACGCTTACACAAAACAAAAAAACGGTTTCGGTAAGCTTTAGCAATTTTCTTTTGGAGCTATGTTTTCGCCATGTTTTACCCCTTTTTTCGCACACCCGAAAACCGGGAGAGGAAAATCCCGGAAATCTCGGTACCGTTGGCCAGAGATGACGATGGCAAAATATCCGTTCAGCTGTGCTGGAGCCCGGTTTGGTGTGTGTGTGTTCGTTCGTGAAAAAGGAAACAAAAAGAAAAATCGATGCTCATTTCCGCGGACACACGAGAAGCAAGAGAGAAAATTCACTCTTCATCTCCTCTCCCTCGGGTGTTCTCTACTCCATCTCCTAGTAGATGGCACGCAAAACTGGGAAAAATCGATTCTGACGTGGCCTGCCCCCCCCCTCCCCCCTCCCACACAAAAATGTACTAGAAGGGAATTTTAATTGTTGCCATTTGTCTCGGGCGCAGTGTCCACTTTAATGGGGAAATTTTCCTCCCTAAAGCTGTACAAATTGCAAAATGGATTGCCTTTGCTGATAAATATATTTCGCTCTTTGTGTTCCCTTCCTTCAAACAGATTTCCGTACACCGTTGATGCCAATCCCGGCCAATAGCAACAAAAATTCTAATCAAAGCCAACGCCATCAGAGCCAGCCGCAGCAGCAGCAACAGCAGTTGCAGCAGCAGCAACAGGCCGCAAGTCAGCAGCAGCAGCAACAGTCTCAAAGTCAGCAGCAGCTGCAGCGCAGTCATCACAATAGCAGTAGCCATCATCACCACCATCATCATCACCATCACCACCATAGTAACGCTTCCCACCACCAGAGCCAGCTGCAGCAGCAGCAACAGCAGCAGCAACAACTGCAGCACCAGCAGCACCAGCAGCAGCAACAGCAGCAGCAGCAGCAGCAGTTGCTGCAGCGTCAGCATCACCAGCAGCAGCAGTACTACAGCGAGAACCAGTACCCGCTGGAGCCGGCGACGATAGCGCTGACCGCTTCGCCGCACGAGGATGCGCTGCAGAAGCTGACCCAGCGGCTCGAGAGCGAGCTGCGCATTGCCAAGCGGCAGCATCTGGCCTGCACCGAGGTGCTGCTGCCGGCCGATCTGCTGCCGAGGATATCGTCCGAGATGTTCGAACAGTCGGAGAAGGAACCGTGCGGCATCCGTGGCTGCACGATCTACATCGAGTTTGAGGACGAGCCCGATAACACACGGTAAGGAAGGAAGAGATTTTCCTTCGTCCTGCTTTTCTGCCGTCGAGTGCACCGTGGTTCTAATGTGGCTTGTTTTGTTTCTGTTTCCATCACNCCAAGCGGCAGCATCTGGCCTGCACCGAGGTGCTGCTGCCGGCCGATCTGCTGCCGAGGATATCGTCCGAGATGTTCGAACAGTCGGAGAAGGAACCGTGCGGCATCCGTGGCTGCACGATCTACATCGAGTTTGAGGACGAGCCCGATAACACACGGTAAGGAAGGAAGAGATTTTCCTTCGTCCTGCTTTTCTGCCGTCGAGTGCACCGTGGTTCTAATGTGGCTTGTTTTGTTTCTGTTTCCATCTCTGCAGGCGGATTGCGACCATGAAGACCGATCCGAACACTGTGTCCACGTTCGAGCTCTACCTTACGCTCAAACAGGACCGAAGAGGATGGACCTCGATTTTGCCACAATTTTTGAAGTAAGTTTTCACTTCATTATCCTTCTTTTATTGTTTACTTTTCTGTTTGTTTTTTTGTGTTTTTTTTTGTTCTTGTGTTTCTTTTTTTAGACTTTTCTTGTGGTAAATAAATACTTACATCTTTCTTCTTCTCTTTCTTCTCTCTTTTCCGCTTTTTTTTGCCTTCTTTCCGCTTTAGAAATTTGGCTCGTGGCAGTACAATCATGATCAGTCCGGAGTTCCGGCTGACAAAGAACAAACTCTACCATGCGTATTCCGACTAAGCATCATCCTCTACTCCAACCACCACCCCTCTCCCCCTCCCCCTCCTCCACCCTACCTTGTCACGCACAACCCCCCTCGTTGCGGGGGTTGTGGGGCAACATCGGTAAAGGGAGGAATCTATAACGCTCATCAGGCGAGTGTGTGTTTCGCACCACCCACCGCACATGACCCCCCCCCACTCGTCCCCAACGAGAAGGCGCGGCCGCCCTCCGCGGGTGTGTGTGCCCAAGGAGAAACGACAACGACAAAGGAAGCAACACAACCACCACCCACACACATCCCCACCACCAGCACCAACCGCAAGCGGAAGTGAAAATGCGTGTGCGAACGAAGAAAACAGTGCCGTGTGTACGTGCGTGCGTGCGTGAAAACAGTGCAGCCGCGAAGGACACTTGGATATTCACTCCATTCCGAGTGCATTTCGCTGTCCTTTCTCTCTCTCTCTCTCTCTCTTTCATGAGTGTTTCACTGGAGATATGGTGCCGCGCGCGCGTGATGTTTGGTGCAATCTGTGATTATCCCCGTTGTGGACGATTGCTCGATTTTCTGGCGAGGGAACCACCCGTTTCCCTCCCACACTCCCACAAAAAGAAAACCCCCCCGAACTGTGATTATGTGATTATGCGCTCGAATCGTTATGTTTGTATTGTGCCTCCGTCAAAAATGGAGCAGTCGAAGAAAGGAGAAAAAAAAGCCATCGAAAGGAAGAAGGAAGGAGAAATTTAATGCAGTTTAAAGAAATGTGGACAGTTTCATCGAAGTGGAGAAGATTTGCTGAATTTTTAATGCTTGCTCGCGTGTCTGTGTGGTGCGTGCGTGTGGTGATGGTGATGGTGGCTGTGCATTCGATGGATCATCATCATCCCCCGGTTTAAACCACCGTTCTCGGGTGGATCGTTGGGGGATGTGGCACAACATCACCAACGTTTGGAAGGATCGTACAGTTTCCAGCAGCCACAGCAACAACAGCCAACAGCAGCAGCAGGTAGATGCGAGAGATGGAGGAGACGTCAACATGCATAATCAACTCCAGTCCAGTCCAACCAGCCAGCCAGTCGGGGTTCATCATCTTCTTGGGGATCATCATCTGTGATCGTCCACACACTACTACTGATCATGTATCTGTGTGTATGTGTGTGTGGTGGAGGGGAGGGTTTTGTTTGGAGCATCCAAATCCGCTCCCAGCACAGCACCAATCATCAACAGCACAGCAGAGCCGCTACCGCCCTACTGCTTTGTGTCGATGAAAGCCGTGCGTGTGTGTTTGTCGTCGTCAACTCTTGGATCCCATCCCCCCCACCCACCCCCCACCATCATTAGCCAGCGGAGAGCAGCGCGTGTGTTGCCGGGCCGCAGCAGGGACGCTTGTGCGCGTGGAGTGAGTGTGCGTTTTATAGGAGCGCAGCAAAGGTAGGACTGCGGATTTTCATCAAATTTTTCGCTTTTCGTTTTTCCTCATTTGTGTTCTCCCTTGCCTCTCCCGCGAGAGAAGAGGAGACTTTGCATACAAATTAGAAGCGAGGAAAGAGAAAGAGAGAGAGGAAGGGAAGGGAAAGGAGAGGAAAAACAAAACGAAAGCAACAAAAACAAATTACACTCTTATATAGTAATGTTATAGGACGCGAGCGAGTTGAAACAAAAAACCCAATATTAAGCAAAAACAAAAACGAAGAAGCAACAGGGTTAGGCGTGAAGAAGAGGACAGCAAAGCGAAACACAAAACGAGGGAAGTAAAGATGCAAATTGTGTCTGCATCGCGTACATCGTTTACTTTTCGTTTTTTTTTTTTTTACACGGATAAGCGCGTATGAGCGGAAGAACGGATCTTTTTGTTGTTTTGCTTTGTTTTTGTGCGACAGCAGAAGATGCAACAACAGAAAGCCGAAAACAAAAAAAACACACACAGAAAAGTAACACAAAACAATTACTTTTTAAGTATTTTATAAATATTTAAAAATGAGACACGGGGGTTGGAGGGGGCGCACCTGCACTCCCATCCCTCCCCCTCCCCCACCCGCTTTGCGTGTGGTTGTGTCGTAAAACAATAGAAGGGGGCGCGCACGAGTGCGATAAAACGGGATGGCATAAAAAGCGGGTTGGAAGAAGCAGAAGAAGAAGAAGAAGAGGCAAACAAAATGAAAAAAAGGAAACAAAAAACCCAAGTGATGATAAATGTGTAAAACAACAAAACAAAGGAAAGCTGAAATGCTATAAGTATGAACAACAAGCGAAAGGATGAAACAAACAAATAAGTTTAAAAATGGAAGGTAAAAGCGAAGGAAGGAATTTACTAAACGCGCGAGGAGAGCAAAAGCAGGTTAGAAGCCAATCGGATAAGAAAACATAAAACACACATATACACACCCACACACACACACACACACACATCCTTAATATGTAAGCATAATTACACAACAACAAAAACACATACACTTACACAGTCAGGCATTGCAATACAAGAGCTAATTAAGATGATAATAGTAGGACAGCAAACAAATTTTTATAAAAAACCAATACACACCCAGCCGTTGCTATCAACGCGACACACGCACACATACATGCGCATGCACACACACACACAAATCGATTTGTGGGAGAGGTGGGCCAACACACACACACGTGCATTTTGGGGGCAAGCATTGTTATTCGACCATCACCATTACCGTGTGAAGCAAATTGGTAAGAAATCGGAATGATTTTCATACATTTCTTTAATATTTTTTTTTCTTCTCGTTATTTAACTTGTCAGTTTTTGCTTTTTCTTGGACAAACAAGAATTTACGCTCAACACGTTCTGCTTTGTCGTTTCATGTTTTTTGTAAAGATTGATTGCAAATCATGTGTGGCGCCGCACACCACATGGTGTGTGTGTTCTCCCTATGGATTTGGTTTTATTTTTGTTAGTTTTCTAAAAAGATTTTTAATGCGTTTATTTCTTATAATTTTTTTTTAATTCAAATAAACCATCACAATTGTATGGTTGAGTTGTTTTTGATGTGCTGCGCACACACACACGCAAGCACACAAAATCCCGACGAATCGTCAACGTGTGTTTGATGAGGAAATTTTTGTATTTAATTCGGTTTTTCTTTTTGCGATATTTTTAAAGCGTAGTTTGTTCTTCGTTATTGCCCACGTGGGTGCTGTGTGTGTTTGGTTATATTACTCTCCAGGATGTATCGAAGATGAAACCTTCTTCCGGTTTGATGGCTATGGCAGGTGAAAATCTTGTCTGTGTGTGGTGTGGTTGACGTCGTGTGTGTTGTTTTGGCTAGTATCGACTGGTGTGTTTGGTTGAATATTTTAAATCTGCAAAACACTCGTCTAATTGTGAACGATTAATTGTGATGATTTCCTAGTGATTTTCCAATTTTCCTCTTACATATAACGCGCGGAGCACATCCTCCATTACACCCAACACCACCACCGCGTTGGTGGAGGAGGGGAGGGAGGGGGACGTGATGAGGACCCAGGGGGTTCTTCTTATTTTCCAACCGCATAACGGAAGGATGATCCTTACAGAGTCAAGTGATCCGTGGTTTTTTTTTCGACTTCTGTTTTTGTGTATGCTCTCTCACTCACACCGAGCGAGAAAGCGGAGAAGCTAACGATAAAGGAAAGCAAACAGGCAAACACACAGACACAAAGTTAAAGGGGAAAGGAACCCGAGGGAAGAGGAAGAGAAGCGGTTTTGCGAAAAAAAAAAACAAAAGAAAAGAAATGGAAGTTTGTTGAGTTTTTCTTTAAATATATTGTAGGCATGTACAAAAACAAATTCAATTGCGAGAGAAGGCGGCCCCCTGTTTGTGATGGTAATAAGGGGTATGGTTTGGTTCATCCTTTCATTAACCTTCGCCCGAGAAAAAGAAAACCTTTTGTTTCCGCTTGCAAACAACAACAAAACAAAACCCAGGTGTATTAAGCGTGTGTGTGTATGAATTTCGAAATAGTGGATGATTCCACACAATCTCAACAATTAACTCTACCAGCGAGCGAGGAGGAATGTGGAAAAGAAGGGAAGAGAGGGAGTAGAGAGTGAGGTGAGGAAGAGGTTTTAGGATTTTCAATTTTTCTTTCCCAAACATCCAAACAAATAAGTGGAAAAGAGAAGAATTTTTATGATAAGGGGGAAGAGAATTGTTGGTGGGAGAGGAGGACACCAGAAGCAACGAAAGCATTTGCGCGTACGTGTGTGCGTATATGTGTATGTGTGTGTGCGGCAGCAGCAAAGCCCACTAATTAAGAATGTTAATAATAATAATAATAATAGTAGAAAATCAGCGTATGCATCAATACAATGATTTTTCTCCTTCATTTTGTGATTGAGTAGGGGATGGAAAAGTGTATTCTCAATGGAAGAGCGCGTTTCTTCCTGCTGATTATTTTCCATCCCATGATGCCGTGATGCAAAAACTTACGTTAGTAGTGAGTATTACTATCAGGTACACTAATACAAAAACAATAGAACAAAAATAACCAATTCACACAAAAAAACCACACATACACACACACCTGCGCCCCGACATACAAACTAATTTTAAGGACACAGGAAACAGAGGAAAATGTTTTGAAGCATGGTTTTTTTTTTCTCTCTCTCTCTCACACACTGTTCTTTCTCACATCGTTTTCGAACATTTCTGTTACAAATGTTATTGTTTGTGAGGGGAAAGCAAACCGTGTTTGGTTTTTCTTTCCTTTTTTTTTGTTGTTGTGTGCGCGGAATGTGTCATTCCTTTTTGAAAACATTTTCTTTTGCATCCAATTCTATTTGTATTAATGAAAGGAGGGATATTAACCTACAAAAAAAAGCCTTTACCGCATGGCAGTTTTCTTTTCTCCTTTCTTTTTAAATAATGGTTAGATATTACTCGTTCTTTTGTGAACAAAAAAACACACACACTCACCCTTACTCTTTCTCTCTTTCTGCCTAGTACAAAAACGAAAACAATGGGTAAACATAAAAAGAAAGCAGTTGTGTGAGGGTTTGTTTTAATCGTTTCTTCGTTCGGTTTTGTGTTGCTTTTGTTTTCAATTCTTCTACGTTTTGTAATAAATTTGGATCGATTTGGACCCTTTTTGCATATAGTTCCTGCTGCTTTTCCCCCGGTGAGACAGACAAAACAGAAACGAAGCGAACACAGAATTATATATAGGCGTCCAACCAAGGTTGATCGATCACTCGGTGTAAAATAGAACGCTGCCATTTGGTTTTTGTTTTCTTGTGTGATAAAAACAGTGGACGAAAAATCAAAATGGACGCGTAGGGGGAGCATGTGTTTGAACGTTTGAATTAGGAATATGTAACCAATTGGACGTGAAAAGCAGGAAGCTAGAAAGAGAGAAAAAATGTATGGTATGGAGAAAAAGAACAAAAAAAAAAGAATATAAAATTAACATGCAAACAAAAGAAAACACAAAACAAAAAAAAATTTGCAAAACGGAACAAAATTTAATAACAAACAAGAAAATGCAGCAACAAAACAAGAAGAAGCATGGTACGGAAAGTAACATTGATAAGCAGCAAACACTTACAAACACAAACAGTTTTTTTACGCGTGTAGAAAGAGGAAGGAGGGAGGGAGACGGGAGGAGGAGGAGGAGAAGAAGCAGGAGGAATGGTCGTGTTGCATATAGAGGGTAAGCCCGGTGGAAGTCAGGAAAGCCGATAATAAAGCATTTGTGAGTAAAGGGATGGAAAGGAGAACAAGCAGTTAGGATGAGGAGATACATACATAATTACATTTCTCACACATCGCTACACGAAAAACACCCAAAAACACACAAAAAAAACACTTGATGATGGTGTGTGTAGTGTCCGATTCCTTACTAGCGAGGTAGCTCTTTTCCTCCTGGTTCGTTTGTTTCTGAAACAAGAAAACAAATCATTGATCTTAAGCTTAAGCATTGGAAAGAGGAGGATATTTTTTGAAAATGTTTTCTCCTTTTTGTCTCTTTTGTCCTATAAAGAAAAGAAAAACAACAGCAAAGCAACAAACTCTACACACACACAAACGCAGAGAGCAAGAGAGAGAGAGAGAGTGGACACACACATACACAATAATACACAAAACAAATTACAAAACATATGCAAATCACGATTTGGATGGTTTGTGAACGTTGTTGTTGTTGTTGTTGTGTAAATTTATTCGATTCGAATACTTGGCTGCGTTAAAAGTGGCGTTACAAAAGTGAAACAGCAAAACGAAAATGCAAGAAAACGCGGTGTAGAAGTGAAAACAAAGCAAGAAAAAAAATGAAGAAGGGAAGTGTAAGTTAGAGGAGACAAACACACACGAAGCAAGAGATAAGATAAGAAATATGTGTGAACCCCCGGAACACACAAAACGAAGCAAATGAGAGATATGATAATATGATTTAAGCGCGGCGGGAAAAGAATTGCAGGAGAAACATGGAAAAGGATATCAACAAAAACAAAAAAAAAAACAAAATATCCACGTTGTGAACGAGAAAAGAGGAAGAGAAGGAAAAAAATGCGAGAAAGATAACAGGAAAAGAAACGGGGAATGCATATTGCACGCGCCCGTGAACGTATGAAAGGAAATGAGAGAAAGAGAGAGGATACAATGTGAAAAGGAAGGAAAACACATAAGGATAAAAAACCGTTTCATTTGTGATATTTGAATTTACGAATTAAGGATAAAAAATATCTTTCTCCTTTTTTTATTATTACCTACTACCCCTCTACCGCAAGCTCTATTATTATTATTATAATTTGTTTTTAACTTATGCGTTAGTAAACCTTTTCCTTCCGTTTTCTTCTGCAAGTTCTTTTCTGTTTTTTTTTATTATTTGTGATCTCACTGTCTTTTGTTTTTAAGACAATCCAATTAGTCGTAGAAGTTGTTTTTTTGAAGAAAAAATAAAATCCCACATGAACAAAAAAATGTGCAAAATAACAAATTTACTTTCTGTGGTGTCTTTATTTATTATATTATATGTTTCGTTTATTCACTTCGACCATGTGACCACCGAAATGATTTCTTGTCCGCTTGTATGGTTTCGTTCGTTTGTTTCGTTTGAATTTTTTATTCTCGTTTTGTTGGTGTTATGTTCGCTCTTTCGATTTTCGTTTCGTTTCGTTTTCCACTTTGTTTGGTGTTTTGCGTTCTTATCTTTTTTCTTCTGATTTCCTTCAAGCATCACTGAAGTTTGGTTTGTTTATTGTACAAGCGGTGTGTAGTGGAGTTAATAAAAACGAAAAATATCAAAACGAAAAACATAAAATACCCGTGGAGAAAATATCAATTAGCAAGAAGAAGAGCCCTCCAGCCTGATGCAAGTACTCATTTACTAGGGAGTCCTTCTCCCCCTCTTCAAACCCTCATCCCCCTTACCCCCTGCACACCCCTCGCTTTTAAGGTGTGAGAAAATAAAAAAAATCATTCCCTCATCAAGCAGAACAGTATAAAAGCTAAACTTGATTTAGCGTACACCACCCGGACCACCACTCCACAAAATGTGTAAAAGAAGCAGCTGAAGCGCACTAATGCAGCGCAATATAAAATAGTAAATTTATAGTAAACTCACACCTACACACACAGAGAAATGGAACACAACACCACCACGAGATGGAAATAAAGTGAATTGTACTGAAGTTTACACACTCTCTCCAACCACATACACACATACACCTACAACAAACAAATGCTCCACACAAGCTAAACAATGCCGTCTCAGGTGTTCCAAAGCCCGAGTATATTGTGCAATAAACGTTTAGAAGGAAAGAAAAACGAACCACAGCGGCAAGCAAGAAAACTCTAATTGTTATTGCTCTAATAAAAATCACGCAGAAGGCTAAAGAGGTTATGAATCCAGCAACAAACAAAACAAAACAATGGAACAAACATCGTGACGAAAAGAAAAAGCATTAAGAGCGGATACGGGAGAGAATTACTCAACAATATTACAAACGAAGGAGAAAAAAACCTACCAAAACAAAACTTAAAAAAAAGTATATGTATGTGTCTGTAGTAGTTATTAACAAATTAATCAATAAAAACAAAACAAAACAAAACCGTGACAAAACAAACAAATAAAAACACAAAAACCAATAATACAATACATCAAATTTTACAAAATCACTTCTCTTCACTAAATCCCCCAAGCTTATATTTCCATCCCTACCCCCCACAACCCCTCCGGTAATGGGGTGTTTCCGACCCCAACGATGGTCGGACGTAAAGGGATGTGACAGGTGAAACAGAGCGCGAAACAGAGAGACAATTTAAACAAGACAAATCTATCATCCACTGATCAATGTTGGCGTGTGCAAGTGTGTATTTTTTTTGGGAACAAAATGGAGCGATGAAGCGTACGGCAATGGCGTATATTTGACATCGTTTCCAATTCACATTTTCCCTTTAGCCTTAGAAAAGTTTCTCAAAAGGGTGAATCTGAAACTTCCACCCTTTTAGAAGGAAAGAACTCTCAATATGGTGGCCATCCCCACCTCTCTAAGCAAGGACGGATGGAGGGCTGGCCGGGCATTTGGCGGGTGGACAGAGATGGGGGAGGAAGAGAAGGAGGGCCGAAACATTGGAACAAAATCCCACCAACAAAAATCATTTTATTCTCTCTGTCTGTTTCTCTCTCTCTCTCCCCCTGTCACAAGCGCGGATTGGTTTTTTTTTTCTTTGGGTAAATGCGCCCTTTCGTGGGCTGGCTTTAGTGTGGACGCGTGGTTGTTTGTCAAGCAAATGGCAACAACCATCCTCGAGCAGGTGGGCTTGGCTTTTCTCCGCGAAAGTTCAACCCAAACCGAGGAAGCTTTCTTTGTGTACGCTCATGAAAAGTCTGAACAAATTTTTACGAAGAACGGTGGAATGATGCTTCACAACAAGAGAAAAAGCATCGCACAAAATCAATCCACTTTGAGTCCCTTTGGAAAATGATGGCCGTGCTGGGAGAAAATCAAAAATTGCGAACGATTAACTGAAAACAAGCGAAAGTGGGAAGAGTGGATGAGTAAAAGGATACAAAAAAAACAGCCAGCTGGTAGTAGGAAGACACATAAGAAGGCGAAACAAAACAAAAAAAAATACAAGTACTGTGTGTGTGTTTTTCTATATTTATATAATATACATAACAAAAAAAAAAACAAACAAACAAATATATATATATATATACACATATGTCGATGGTCGGTGGGTGGTATGAAATATTATAAAACAAACAAACAAAGATGAAAAAGAAGACGAAGAAGAAAAAACAGGAAAAGAAAAGAGCAAAAAAAAACAAGTAAAAGCAACAAAGCCGTCGGATACAAATGAAGAAACAAAACAAAAAAGAGAGAGATAGAGAGCGAAAAAAAAACAAAACAAAAAACTAGGATTTTCAAATTTGATAAACTATTGATAATAAATGAAGCCCAACAAATTTTTACACATTACAAAAAGAAAAGATGAAAGAGAGAGAGACAGAGAAATGGTGAGTAAAAAACGAAAGAGAAAGAGAGAGTTAAAAAAGAATATAAAACAACCAAAAACAAATTCATACATACAAACCTACACTGACAAAAGGGGAAAAAACAAACAAAACGATATGTTTTGAACGACTACAGATCGTAAAGCAGTGAATCGTAGACAGGATGGAAAAACAAAACAAAACATTTTTATAACTGCAAAATTTTGAACACCATCATCCACTCCCCATCCCCAGTTTTGCCTTTGCAAATGACAATTCGGTTTTGCCTGCGCTGTGTAAACGGGTTGTTTTGCGCGATGTTGACGTGTTAGGCGTTAGATATTTTTTCATTGGAAAATTTTGACATTTGCTGTCTTTGTTTTTAAATTAACGTTTCTTTATTGATGAATGACCCAAAAAGCGAATCCTTACCTATTCACTTTTGATTCTCACTGCTGCTGTTGTTTGTTTTAGAATAATCAATTGTTCTTCTTCATCTGACTCACATTGGTGCAAACAATGCAAAAAAAAAAAATGTTTGCTCAACGTGCTCCATGAAGCTTTATGAAAGGGTCTTTTGCTTCCTTTTCTAAACTAATGTTTTCGTTGTGTTTGTGCTTCTTATAGCTGTGTTGCTATGTGAAACAAAACCAACCAAGAAACAAACATGTATACACCTATACACACACTCACACACGTACACACAGTACTTATTGCAAAGGGAAGTAATGCTAATGCTAAACAAACGATAATACGATTCATATCCCGAGAGTAAAACCAGCAGTAAAACGTAGTAGAGGAAACAAAACAATGAAATTAAATAAATAAATTTAAAACTACACACATACACACATATACAAAAAAACACACCCAAAACTCAGCTTCAGCCAGCTGTTAGCTGTGTGAGGAAGAAAGAAAGAAAGAGAGAGCAAAACAGTGCAAGTTTAAAGGATAATATTGGGACTATAGATAGCGTCGTAGCGCACCGAGCGGTTAACGAAAACGAAGAAAATGTGCAAAACAAAACCAAAACAAAAAAAAAAAACAAATATGGCTAAACATAACAAAAACAAACAAATTAAACAAAAAAAAAATAACACATCTCAATAATCTGTATGTAATTGTAGTAGATTTTTTCCTCCTAATTCAAGCAAAACAAAACGTAAACACAACCGTACCGAAACGTAGAAACATAACAGAATGCAACGAGCAAATGAACAGGAAGCAAAACAACAACAACAAAAAAACACATTAAACAAAACTAATCGTATTGGTAAAAGTCAGTAATCTCATGCTAACATACATACAAACACACATACAGCAAAACGGAATGTAAAGAAAAATCCGCAATTTACCCTATTTGGTCCGTGTGAACTGTTTTCTTTCAATTACACTAAGTTTGTTGCCCAAATTTCTTATCTGCAGCTCGCGTGAAGTTTCTCTTGAGTCACAAGAAAAAACAACAAGCACTTATCTATAAAGAAAAAGAAAAGTAAGCAAATCATACAAAGTAAGTTGCAAAAAGCAGACACAGCATGCAACAAATATTCAATAGTTTATGGTAAAAGGAAGGATAAAACAGTTCTTAACAAATAGGAGAATACAATCAAACCATTCAACCAAGGTTTAAGCAAAACACCGAACAAACAAACATAACAATAACACACGCTTTTTACTGTATGTGTGTCTTACTTCACAATACACTAATCATTGAAAAAATGGAACAAAACATTGGTGGCATTTCGCTTTTGTTTAACTTTCTTGGTAATAAGCGAAGAACGATGAATCGGCAAGCATAGCAACGATTGTAGGGCTGGGTTTCTTCATATCTGCGCGTGCAGTACGGTACTGTGTTAAAGTGTGTTTTAACCTGCAAAACGGGAACAATAATCATTTTACCCTTTTTCGTTGACGTTAAACGTCAATCCCTTTTTTGTTTTGATCGAAAGATGAGATTTTTGCCCTTGAAAATGGAGACGCCTGGTACTTTACACGGAGAGGGTTGACATTCGTGTGCATGTTGCGTGAGCATGTGTGTGTGTATGTGGAAATGTGTTTTGGAGCAAAAGGGACAAACTCGTTGTGTTTATCGCGAAAACACGAAACTCAAACCAATCGATGTACAAACAATGTATTGATTAATCGTTTACCCTTACTGTAATGCGCCCCGTATAGATAGTGTTAGCGTGTAAGTTAATGATTACTGTGCTGTATTAGTGATAGTTCCACCCAGCTAACGATGAGTTTATGCTTTTATTAACGATTTGGTTGTTTTTTTTTACTTGTTGTTTACTTTATTACTTGCTCGTATTGATTACTTTATAAACTTTTATGCTTTCCTTTTTGTTTTATATTGCTCTATATTACTTTGTGTTTATTTTTATTAGCCTTTTTTGTTGAAATTCTATTTTATGCTTTGCGTTTTTTATTTGTTTTGGCATTTTTCTTCATCGTTAGAAAATGGATGATAACTCTTAACGTGATAATTGTGATCGTATCCCTGTCTCCTTACTAGACACACGCACACACTCACCCACTAACGCCAACGCAAACACCTGCTTAATGAAGGCACGAACTTTTACGAATGTCAACGACAATGGTACTACAAGTGCCCAACTCTACCTTAAGTACAAACAAATGCAAAACTAGATTTCTTCTGTAAAGGACCGGGCGTCTCCATCCGCGCTGCGGTCGAGAACGGAATATTTTTAATTAGTATTTGGATAAGTTTTGTGTATTTTTTTCCACGCGTGTGTGATGTACGCTGTTTTACTTCGTAGTTAGTTGAGCCCTTACGTGCCGTACGTGCAGCCAAAGTACTGATAATGGCTGCTCGAACTGTTCGAACGCACAGGCTCTAGTATTTTCTAATTCCGACGTGCACGCTCTATCCCTTGTGTTCGGAACGTTTCGTTCCTTTTTGTCGTGCTGTAAGTTGTTGGGCTTCAATCAATTAACAGTACAGCCGGAAATGGACAGGAAGAGCACTAAAGGTACACGATACACTTTCCTTCATGAATGATGGTGTGTGATACAACTTCTCGTTTAACGTGAACCCGATTTTCGATCGCATTATGTGATGTTGAGTTCGTCCTTGTCGGTTGTACGTTTTTGCGCATTCCGCATTAACAACAACACCGAAAAAGTGACGACTATAAAAGACGATTTTCTACCAAAGTTATCGAAACGTAAATTACATTAAGTTAAACCCGTCTAAGCAAAGTTCGTAGAGGAAACCGAACTACCCACGATATAAATTACTGCAAAAAGAAAACGCGAACAAAAAACGAAGAACGAACTAAGCAAAACAAAAAAAAACAAAACAAAGAAAAACTGTCTGTGTAACTATGTGTGTAATGGATTTAGATAAAATGGTTTAACGATGGATGATCGCGTGGATGACAGGGGCGTGGAACAAAGGAGGATAATGAAACGAACGAACGGGGAAAGATAAAAGCCATGCAAACAAATTATAAGTGATAGTATCTAAAAGTGATAAAAAAGTAAGGCGCCCGCAGGCCCGAACGAGCAAAAACCAAATAATAACAAACACAAAAACACAAAACACAAAAAAACAAAACAAATAAACAAAGGTCGATCAAACACTGATGATTAATGGAACAAATTATGGTTGAAACGAAGGAAGTTTGCAAAACAAAACCGCAAACGGAAACGATAACATAAAACACTGTTGTAACACTTGATTATATTGTGCAAAAGAGAACACAAAAACAAAGAAAAAAACTGAAATGCAGATCATGGTTAGGCATTTAACGTAACGATTGTGTCATGATCTTAAAATAAAAAAATAGAACCAAAAAAAAAACAAAGCAAAATAAACAACACGATAACTATGTGGTGGACAATTTAGCAACAAAATAAATCTTACAATTTGAAAAGCGAAAATGGATAACAGAAAATACAAACAAACTAGAGCATCGTATCCAATTTTGTGGTGGTTTTGTTGGTTTTAATGAGCAAGCAAAAAAAACAGGAAAAGAAAAAGAAAACAAACACAAACAAGCCTTCGTCTTTCCACCGTCGTACTAAGAAGAAACAAACACAGTTCAGTGTCAAGCAATTGGTTGAGAAAATCTCGTTCTTAACGCTGGATGTGTTTTGTGTGTTTTCCTTGCTTCCTTTCGCTCCGATGACGAGACAGTGGGCGGGGGGCTACGGATCTGCACCTTTTGAACAAAAAAACAACATCTTGGAAAAGGATATATCCGAAACGCGCCAAACTGATCATCTTTACGACCACTTTGTCCTCCATCCACGCTATCGATGAGATAAGGCGAGAATAAAAACCAATTATCCTTAACAACAAAACACACCTAAACACACACACATACATAGAAGACTACAACAGCTTGAAAGACAATGTTCCGAGTGTTGTTGTATTGTTTCTGCTGTCCTTCTGCTTGTTGGTCGTTTGCCTTTTGTACGCGTGTCCGATAACGAATTTAATGCTGTTCGATGCCGGCATTGTTGGGGAAGAACCCCAGAAGCACAAATACTTAAAGCAAAAAAAAAACACAACCGGTTTCCGAAATCCTTGATCTCTGTGAAAACAAAATCACGGAAGGTAATTGTTCCGCTGGCACCGTGGGAGAAGGCTAGAGTCCCCTGGAAAAGTTCAAATACCCACGAAAAACAAAACAAAAAACACACATACACACACGGCGTAGATCCTGCTATTGGAAATCATGTGATCATGTGTGTGTGTGTATGGTGAATGTGAATGGCGAGCAAGAAGCACATTGTGATAGTAAATCCTTCTTCCACGGTGCCAGTGAACAAAGCAAGGTAGTAACGCAAACACGACGAAATGCGCCATTTTTTTTCGTGGTTGTTTCTTGAATATTAAAAAAAAAACAGACGGAATCCTAAATTGGTGTTTTTTTTTTATTTTTCCTTACGTCGCATTTCATACTAACGTCTGCGCATAACACTCTATCGTTCACGCCCAACAACAACACACGCGAAATGGAAAACTCACAAAAAAAGACATAAATTAGGGCGAGAAAGAAGAAGAAAGAAAAAAGAAAAAGAAAGGTAAGCAAAACGAAGAAGAAGAACGAAGAAGAAGATCGAAGAAGAAGAACGAAGAAGAAGAAGAACGAAGAAAGGGAGAAGAAAAAGAAAATCAATAAACATGATACAAATTAGTAATGTAAGTGATTCGTAAGTGTAAGTTTGCAAAACTGAAAAAAAACTGTGCAAATACTAATAATATACCAAACAAATACAAAACAAAAACAAACAAACCTGTAGCAGTGTGAGCATAAACACACGGTGCAAAAGAAAAAAAAACAAACGAACGAAAAGAACAACTAGCGCTAGAAAGGAAGAAAAATTGGGGAAACAAATTTTAAAAAACAGGGGGTTGAATAAAGCGAGAAAGCGAGTGAAAACAAGAGAGATAGAAACATATTATACCTAAGTCGTATGTTTTCCAAAACCTGTGTTACTTCAAGTGAAACTTCTCAGAACAAACTGTGTGCATCTTGATCAAAAAAGCCCGACCGCAAGCGGTCAGAATGTCCTCGTTGGCACGAAACTATGATAAGCATTTCATTCGGTGCGACATTTCGTAACACCATTAAAAAAAACAAAGGAACAAAGCTTCTTCAAGCCGTGTGTACGTGTGCGCCTCTTCGTAATGAGCGTTTCGCTCGCTCGATTTTTCTACTTAAGCAAAAACAAAAAAAAACAAAAATGAAAACACTCCACTAAATGATAACTAAGTGAACAACTAAGTGAAAAAAAACTAAATAATGGGTGATTGCGAAACGCGCAAAATTGTGTTACTATTGAGTTCTAAACTTCACAACAATTGTGGTAAGCTTGAATGGGGGAAGAAGAGATAAGAACGCAGAAGAGAAAGGAACAAAACAAACGATGGGGAGAAGAAAAAGAAAGAATGGAAACCAAAGAAGTAAAAAAACACGAACGCGATACAACTACAAAAAAAATAAACAACAAACTGTTAAACGTGAGCAAACATATGAAGTTGTCAAGCCGCGAAACGCAAAAAGATAAGACTTTGAATGTGTGTGTGTGGCGAAAAACAACAAAGCGAATGAACAAAAACACAAAACGCACACAGTTTAACATTTGGTGAAGAGAAAAACAAACAAACGAACGAAAGAACGAAAAGAAACGAAAGCGAATAAACATTGTAAAACCCTCTGTGGAAGGTGTATAAATTCTATGAATTTATATATATATGAAAAAAAAACAAACACAAATGCGCCATTTAACGTACGTTTAACTAGCCCGTAAGGTGACAGTCAGTTTGGTTTGAACGTTTTAAGTTTCCCTGTCCGATGAACAAAACAAAAACTTATGAAAAACAAACAAAAAAAGGAGGAAGCAGAAGAAAACACGAATGGGACAAGTGTGCGGGAGTGAAAACACGAAAAACATTATAGAGTATTCAATTGAAATAAAGTACTATGTGGAAATGAAATAACAAATTGATTGGTTGTTGGTATTTAAAGCGTCCGAAACAGGAGATAGAAAAAGCATGATTTTTGTTGTCCCATCGTTGTTACAACACAACTCACCTTCGTTCGATCTTCCTACATGTGCGAACCGACAAAACACACACCATAAACGGTGGCTTGGAGGCTGTGTGTGTTGATCGCTTTGCGATGCGAACAGGTACGGCGCGCTTTAAGGTGAGTCTGGCTGCCTGCATGAGTTCGCCTTAGTCGCCGTAGATCAACCGCCATTGCAAACGATTGCTTGTGTACCGTTACGTGCTGGGGTAGCTCGATCGCGTTCGGTCGGTCTAGATGGCGAACGACGATGATGATGATGATGACGATAGTGCGCGATGTGTATCATTTGCACCGAGAGCCGTACGATGCGAGGCACGGTCGCTCGTACACACGGTTTCACTTATTGACATTAGGTTTGGTTGTTGGAGTGGTTCGTTATTTTCTTCGCATTGCACGGTTTACACGGGAAAAGGTCAGCTTATGTTCTTTTTTTTTGGCCCTATCCTCTGCTGGCCGCTGTTATTGTTGTGGTGCTGTTAGATGCTAGAAGCTGCGCATAAATTGTGCACTGGCAGGCGTGATTCGACAGCAGGTCGGTATATTCTAAATAATTCTTGTATATTTATAAATAATTCAATTGCTTTACTGCTACAATACGATATATTTCTTTAGTTTATAAATATTTATAAAAAAAAATACATCTCTTATGCTTAAATTGTAAAAACATATAATTACTTATTTGATATGGAAGTGAGTTTCAAGAAACAATATTTATTAAAAGTATCTGTTCAGTACTGAATAGAGAAATGTTTTTTTTTTCCTCTAAAGTTCGGTACCATTCCAATAGAAATACAGTAGAACGTCGATTAACCGGGCTACCGTGGTACTGACAGAATGCCGGTTAATCGATTTCCACGGTTAATCGGGTTCGTGTAACTTTTTGGTTTAAAATTACTTTTATTGTCTTTCTCCCGCTCACATATGTCCCTTAACTTACTTTAACGTACCAATGTTAATTATTTTATAGCAAAAAAATTGACTTGAGCTCAATCACTTGCTTGCGCGCTCAGCTCAGTTTCTGGCATCTTGACGAGACTCTTTGGTCTTTTTTTCTTTTGCTTTCTTCTTTCTGCCGATCAGCCGAACCCGCTCGAGAGAAAGTAAGTGGAAGCGTGGAAGGGTGAGGAAGCAGTTGGAGAAGGGAGGGGGTGAGAGCAATGGGAGGGTGTGCGGTGTAGCATGGCGACCGTACACAGACGGTATTAACTCGCTAGACCTTCGCCAGTACCACCGATCGTTGAACACCTCTATTCCAGGCCATTCGCATCATCGTCTACCATCGTCGTCGTCGTGATGATCATTAGCGGTTGGACTCTCCTTCACTCTGCCATTATTATGCCACTTTACAGCCCAGATCAGATCACGCTCGACACCGGGCTTGGCACCGCGTGCGATCGAGAGTGCGCGCGCGCGCACGAAGAAAAAGGAAAGGCCGTGCCAAACGACAACACCAAAGAAGAGGAGGAAGAAAGAAGGAAAGAAAGGAAGCAAAAAAGCACACCGAGGCAATGGCAACAACTTAAACCCCGCACCACCTTCCCCCTCCAACCCTCCCCCCCCCTCACTCTCCCTCCACCAAGTGACATGAAATGATCGAAACCGATCGTGTGCCCTTTACAAATGGACGCGCAGGTTTCCAACGAATCGGGGGCGCCATCGCCACCCATCATCATCATCAGCTGTGTCGCCCGGTACGCGGTCGTGCCGGTCGGGAAAACTGGTCACCCTCGCTGGCCGTCGTTGGTCACCGGGCGTCGATTGAACGAATAGAAAAAAAGGGCCCCATTTTTTTGTTTTTTGTTTGCTCTCGCCTGGCTGAAGATCACGGCATCCACAGCCCGATGCCCTACGGCGGCAACGTTTTGTACGGCGCGGCTTTGGGAAGGAAAACAGTTCAGACCCATCCGCTCCGATAGAAGGAGGCAGAAACGGCTTCGAAAGGCTGGCCGAAATAAAGCGAAAGAGAACGAAAAGCCCACAAACCGGTTTTCGGTTGGAAAAACGGGCACCATTTTCCAGACGTTCCCGTGCTTCGTTTCTGTGCAGCGATCGTGGCCGTTTGGCCCTCCTGGAGAATTAGTGGGGAGGGAGGGGTTTGGGGTGGGACTTTGGACGACCGGCCGTAGAGTAGCTTATCGTTACGGTGGCGATGGTAACTGACGGCGACATAATTTCACCTTCCCGTCCTCCCTTCCCCCCACCCACCCCCCCTTTTTGGTGTGGCCGGGAAAGGGCTCGGCGTGAAAGAGTGTACCTGTGTGTGCCTGTGCGCACCGTGGAAGGAAAATCACGAATTTTGCACAGGGGGTCGGGGGGGGGGGGGGAGGGAAATAAGGGTGAGGGTGAGAGTGGGGAACACTTTCATGTCCGTATAAGGGCGTTTGGCACTAACGATTGTACTTGTCGGCTGAGATTGAAATATATGTGTTTGCTGCTTATATTTTTCACGTTCTGCTGTGCCCTTATTTTGTTTCTTTCTATTACGCTACGAGTTTGATTGTTTCTGTGCACCAGGAAATCGATTATTTCATCTTTTGTTTGCTTAGCATCTTAAGGAAGCAAATAATTGTTTGTTTTTTCGTATTTCATTTTTTTATTGTTTTTTTTAATAAAAACTCGTTTTCTTTATTCATTTGTTTCGTTTTATTGTTTTGTTTCAGTTTTTATTTTGTTTATTTATGTCTCAACATTTCTTTTCGTTTTATTTATTTCTTAGTTTTTTTCTCTTTTATTATCTTCTTCCCTTTACTATCATTTATTTTTAATTTACGTTATTTTGTTGTATAGTTTAGTATTATCTACGTTTTATTCATTGTTTGCTTATATTTTATAATTGGTTGCTCTTTTTCTTTAAAAACTGTGTTTTAAAATTCTTTACTTTTCAGTTTTTCTAAATAAATATTTTAAAAATCTTGAAAAACAATCTGCCCCGTTTCAGTAATCTCGAAACTAGTTTCCTTCTGGTGCGAGTTTAGCAACAGCACACATCGCGCCGGCCAGTGCAAATCGTCGAGGAAATGACTTCAAACAATCCAATAAATTAAAAGCCAAGTCGTCGATTGCGGGACGTTACTGCTCCGGCCGCTTTCGATAGCGTTCGAACATCGAACGGCCGCTTCCAAGTGCCCAGGGGGTCACTCGATCTGCCGGTTCTATTTTTAGCAGAATTGGTTGATTGATGCGACAAAGCACTAGCGGGCGACTGGCCCTGGTTATGTCAACAATCGGCAGTGGCGGAAGAAACAAAAACACATGTTGGTTGTGTGGTTGCTTCTGCTTCACTTTCACATTACTTGAACCAAACAAAAACGAACAGAAAAAACACAATTTGAAGCGTGATAGAGTGAGACAAACATCAAATCACATTACCCTGTAGCAGAACGGTGGCGATGGTCTTCCCCTCGTTGGAGCTAAGTTTTTGTTCATTAAGGAATCGATCTCCAGCGGTTGTGTATTTGGTCTTTTTTGTTTATCTCTCCAATGAACACCCTGTACTGTTCTCGTTTTGGTTAAATTAATTTTGGCCCACTGGACGCCACCGTCCCGCCAGTCTGCGTCATTCCAATTCTCCAACTCCACGACGGTTAGAGAGCTCGGTCACCATCGCTTGCTGAGCACAATTTGATTTAGCATCCTCTATGGCGACACTGTGCTGGCCGGTAGCTGGAGTCCAGAGTCCACCTAGTTTCGTAGCACCGACTCCCGCCCTCCGAGATTGGTTTATTTTTGTACTTTTATCACGGCTAAGCTGCCTCTCACTTTCGTGCCAGGCGACAATGGGGTCGCCAGCGATCTAGGAAGCGCAGCATATCGATGCAGCAAAAGGTTCAAGGTCTTCGATACGTCGTTATTCATTTGCGCACAGTGAGCAATTGAGTGTTTTTTTTGTGTTTTTTTTTTTGCTACGTTCGAAGAAACCAAAGAGAAAAGTTAGCAGCAGGAAGCTACTGGACACCGGTGCAGAACAGCAACAGCAACAGCAAAACAAAAAGCAGCTGAGCCAGACGCATGTAAAGGGCACTGAAACTGGATTGAAGTTGATTTTTTTCAATTGATTTTAACTAACCTTAATGTGAGCGACGAGTCGCGTTTGAGGTTAACTCTGTTTATTTCTCTCCGGTGGTTCTGTGTGTTTTTTTTTTGGTTAGTTGGTCGTTGCTCAGTTTTATCACTTTTTATGTATGTGTGCGCGAGTTTGTATAAACAACAGGGGAGTTTTAAAGGGGTGGAGAGTCAATTTCAAACTTCAAACTGTTTTTTACTTCCTTTTTACTTGTTTTCATCTCTTTAACGTCGTGTTTCAAATTTTTCTTGCAAGTTTTGGTTATTTATATTAACATGTTGAATGTTTTTTAGCAATACGTTGATTGTACTTGTTTTATTTTCCTTTGTTAGTACTTTTATGTTCCATTTTCTTTTGTTCTTAGTTTTGTTACATTTTCTATTTTCTCGTTTTTTTATCTTGTTTCTATCTTTCTTTACTACTTTTTCATATTTTAAATGTTATTTATGTATTTATTGTTTGTTTGGTTTGTTTTCAAATCTGGTTACAGTTTTACATGCCTCTTTTGTTTTCTTTTGATTTGAGTAATGCTTTTATCTGTTATTTTTGGTTATTTTTTGAAAGAACTTCTTTTTTCTTTTTTATTTAATTTGTATTAATTTTCTGTTTATAGATTTTCATGCATGAAATGGTAGTTTTTGACACTACTGTTGAAACTACATTGCGTACATTACTTTCCATTTGCTCACAATAATTATAACCCAAAAAAACACACTCGTATATACTGAACCTGGTAGGAGAAATGGATACGAAACACAAAACAAAACAAAACCACATCGTCTGCACTCGGAAGGGATGCGCGATAGCAGGCGACGCCATGCCCAGCAAACACGATTAGACTTCATTTGCATGAGAATAGTAATCTTTCACTCGATTCACTGCCATTCGATCGTTGCCTCCGTAAATGCATGCTTGGGCGTACTGATGCATACGCCAGCGGGTAGGGCAGAAGAGATGGGTGTGTGTGTGTGTGTGTGTGTGAGTGTTGGAAGGTTTAATCGTCTCCCCCTGTTTTCCTACTCGCACCATACAAATTTCTCCTCCCGGGTGACCCACCGAAGCGCAAAAAGGCCCGGCCCGGAACAGGCAGCGTAGTAGGGACCGGCAAGAGCAACATAAGTTGTTTACAACAAACGATCGCACTTCCCGCATGTGTGTGTGTGGGGTGGTGAGCGGGAGGTGGTGTGGGAGAGGGAGAGGTAGGTTTTTTTAATTCGTTTTCTTCGTTTCATTTCGATATTGCTTGCTTTAATTTTCAACTCCACTGGCTGGCTGGCTGGCTGGCTGGCTGCTGCTTTGCATCACATTCGCCTTCAACCCGATAGCCTTTCACTCCGTCAGCCGTACCAGGGCTTGTGCTTCTTACCCCCAAAAAAATAAAACTGCCGGAGGCGATCATCTGACTGGCTGGCGATCGCACTGTAACCGGATTAACGCAAAAGGGTTGGAAACCATTTCAGCACGAGCGTTGGAGTTTATTAAACGAGGAACGAAAAACATATTGTTTAGCCAAAAAAAAAAAGAAAAGTTTTCCAGCAGACGCGTGGTGTAAGTGTGTGTGATACAGATGATCTCTCATTTCACCTCGGCTAACCTGAAGAAAAAAAATCTTCCCCTCCTTCGGGTATGTGAGTCTTTAAAACAATGTTTGACGGTAACAATGCTAAACCACTTACGGTGGTGGCATTGTCAATGGATAATGCTATCGCAAACATACTTATGCTCGGGTGTAGCACCGATGTACGCTCGTAAGCTAACAATGCAATGTGAGCTTATCTGCTTGTACGAGCATTTTTGATTGGCTTTTTCCAGGGCAACGTATTGGCATACTTAGTCGAATCGGGCATATCATGAATACAGGAAAACATAGAAGTAACACAACAAAAGAAAACAAAATAATAAAAGTGAATTATTGAGTTGAAAATACGAAGAAGAAAAAGGAAGAAAATATATAAATAATATAATAAAGAGAAAGAAAAAGAAGAAAAGTATTGAAGAAAGACTTGAACAACACATAACAAAAGAATAAATAAGAGGAAAAAACTAAATGTGGCAAAACATGTTAAAAAAGTGGTACATAAAGCTAACAAATGAAGATTTTAAACAAACTTTATCTTTCTTCTTTGATTTGTTTAGGAGAAAATTAAGAATAAAATAAATAAATCAACATAAGTTTACTGACTTACTTAACATTTTTAAATATCAAAATTAAACAACAGGAATCAACTTATTTCTTTAAAAAGTGTTATTTAAGAGCTTTCACATACATTACTTTTGCCCTCGTCCATTATTCGCTCATTTGTCTATTGGTGTGAAATCTGGCAGATACGTATGAGATCCGTCTTTCAAAAAATCACATCCAGCACGATGAAGGCACACGAGCTCCAGGTGGTTAATCCGCAAAGCTTAACTTTTACAATCATTCCCTTTTTCGGTACTGTGCGGGATGTGAAAGGAGCTAGGCAAGCATATGTTTAGTATAGGTTCCAATCCATCGCTTTGTCATTTGCCAATTAGTTTATGAGCCATCAGTATTGGAGCCCCATTTGGAGCCTCTCAGTGAGCAAGGGCGCAAAACCGGTAGCCGGCACGACTAAGCGCATGCGAAAAAGATCGCAATCGCTCCCGAATGGAGCGAAAAAAAAAGACCAGATCGCGATGAAATTGTGATGATTTAAGCCACCGAACCCCCTCGATCGATGGATTAGCTGTGTGTGTGCTGGACTGTTTCTTTTTTTTCTAGTAATGGCGAACGTACCCCGGACAGCGCAGCCCGCATTTGAATCTCATTTATTTTATTGATTTGTTTACGCATCGCGTTTCGTGTATGCGGTTTTTGCGGTCCTCTCCAAGGAAGTGAAACGTCGACGAAGGAGAAAAAAAATCTACCGAGAGCCTTTACACAAACCTTTTCTGGGCCCTGGCCTGGCCTGGGTGCTGGCATATGCGGTCGCGGTACTGCCCCGACAGCTTCGAATCATTCACATTAGTCATAGGCGCGTTGGAGCGCAACGGTGCTACGTTGATGAGGGAGCTGTAGCAAAACTGAACCGAAAACTATAGCCACCCGTGCGTCGGTGCGGCGAATCATGAATATGTAATTTATTCATGAAACCTTACCGCATCCATCCGTTCGCTTTCAGCGAGACAACACCTTCCTGCAACAAGTACGAAAATAAGGCAGCAACAGCAAACAAAACAAAATAAAAAAAAAGCACGCTCAACTTAAGCAGATCTTCCGACGATCAACCGAAAAGGTGGCAGGGAGAGGGAGGGACAAGAGAGAGGAAGATGGAGATGGACAAAAAAAGGCAACAAACAAACGTGTAAAGATAAAATTTATTCCGGACGCGATCGAAGTGCGGGCCGCTACGGCACAGGCCAAACACGATCTTCATAAAGTGTGGTGTTAGCCGTTTGCTAGCCGTGAAGACGGCCCAAAAAAAAAAAAAGCATGTGGGTGGGTTGCGATGCTGATGGTGGCGTTTAATGTAAAGTTTCACCTTGAAAAATTATTTCTTTAGAGGTTTCTGCGAGTGGTTTTTTTTTCGTTTGTTCCAAACTTCTTATCACTATTGGAAGCATCTAGTTCAGCGGGCGAATGCATTATTAGATTTGTGTCCAATCGAATCAAATTGAGATTTTCGGTATTTGTTTGTTGGTTTTTTAAATGATTTTTATGTTTAAAATAGTTTTATGATTCAATAGGAAAATGGAGACGAGAATCTGCTCCAAACTTTGATCACGTACTAACAAAATAAAAGTTTGTTTGTTAGTTTATGAAATATTTTTAATTATTTATTTACTTTATTCATTACGAACTCTTTCATACACTCCATTTGTTTATTTTTCATTTTCTTTTGCTTTTTTGTTTGTTTTTTCTTATTTCTATTTTGTTTTTTCATTGTCTTGTTTTTGTTTAGTTCATTTTCTTGTTCTATTTATTGTGTGTATTTAAATTTTCATTTTATTGTAAAACAATATATTTTGGGAAACTTATTCCAAGTGAAAATTACTTCAGTAAGGAAAAAGAATCATCAGTCGTGATTGTTCACCATTTTTTATGTTGTTTCCATTTCTTCCAGTCCGATATTTCGCGTCTAAATTTACTTTGTTCATTGCAATTGGAAGCGAAACCTTAGAAAAACGCACAAACACATCACCTAAACCGAAACGAGGTCGAAAAAGGGAGGGGGGAGAATGCTTTAATCCGTCCTTCAACCAGTGGCTCAGCCCAGTGCTGGCCATGATGATGTCCTGTAGCCGAAAACAGTGCAGCGAAAATAAATTACCCCTAAGCATCGTTACCCCCGAGGGCACATGGGAAATACGGTTGAAAGACAAGAAATGTGTGGACAAAACTTCCCTTGTGTTCCCTTGCTTCGGTATTGCTTCTGGTTTCGCTGATGATTGCCCTGACGGGTTGCCCTGATATGTTGGACGTATGCCACCCACGGTGATGGTGGACTTAAATTTCCCCTTTCTCCCCTTCCTTTCCCTCTCTTTTCGGCCTGCTACCTCTCCCGGGGATGGAAGATCGGTCGCCACGCCACCCTAATCGATTGGCGCCACCGAAAGCGTCAATAAAAATTTATTCATTATTTGTCTTATTGTAAGACTACGAGTTCGAGTTTTGCTTCCTTCTTTCGCTCTTCTTCCGGGAGGGCCGTGGGTTTTCTCCCCCTTCGAGGGTGGCTTTCTTACGACAGAGTTGTACCATAACTTACCTTCCCAGTCCCAGCAGCAAGTAGCACACTTGCATGCACACGGACAGTGGAATAGCCTTCCGGTGTTGAGTTCGGTTATTTTTTCGGGAAGATTACTTACCAATGCCTTGGTTCGGGAGGTTTTCCTTCTTCGGTTGGAGCAGTACGCCAAAACCATTCCATGCGCTCGTGTTCACAATTTATATCGCTGGCCACCATTCGCTGCCCGCCTTTTGTCGAACAGTTTGTCGAACTGTCGAAGTGAGCGTGTCGAACCGTACTCATGTTTCGATTCGCTCAATCACCATCATGCCAGCTCACCATCAGCTCCACACATTTCCACGTCCTTTCGGTCGTCCACGCGCGGGAGTGGGAAGTGCCGCAGGATTGGTGTCGCCAGCAGGAAGGAGTTTTTCCTTTCCGCTTTGCGCTCAGCGACGAGCGGCCCAGCATCACACGGGGAGGGAGGGAAAATAGTCGACGGCGCCAACCAGGCCCACATAACCAGACGCGCCAAACGCACCCTCGTGCAGCGCTCGCTCAATGTTTCCTCAATTTTCATAAACAAAACATAATCATTAGCATTTAATGCGGATGGTATTCACCCCCCTCTCCCCCCCCCCCCCTTTTACATGGTTGAGAAGAGGAGGAGGAGGAGGTGGTAAGTTTGTCCCGGTATTGGAAAGTTTTATCGACAGGAAAAGATACTTGCTCGATTGGGAAAAACTTTACTCCCCGAAAAACCATTGGCCACGAGATATAGAAATTGCTCACCGGGTGTTGTGAGACGGATGACGTGGAAGGTGGAGAGATGGTAATTCCCTCCTCAAATCCCCCTCATCTCCTTATTCCCCAACATTTCTTTTCTGAATGCTTTACTGAGGAAGCATCCCAACCCAACACAAAACCTTTTTTCCAACCCCCGGAAAACACCCCCTTCCCCCCCGTAACGGGGGTGTGGTTTCACCTTCCCGACACTCAACTCGGCTTCTATTTTAAGACTCACTTCGCCCAGCGCGATGAAAAACCATGCGGCCGGCACCCGGGCCGAAGCATATTATCCAGGGAACCGGAATGTCCCGATAACATCCAAAGACCTGTCCGGCGCCAAACCACAAACCGGACGACGAGTGGCCCGCAGGCGTACACAGCGAGATTAAAGTTGATTGAACGGCAAAATAATTGAATGGTGGCAATGGTGGAACGGCGGTTCGGTTTCGGTTCTCTTGCGAAATGTCTCGATGTCCGTGACGACGTTTATCATGTCTCAGGTATGCTATCCAAGCATTGGCCGCTCGGTGCTTCGGTTACGATGGGGCGACCGATAGTTTTAGCAAGTGTGCCTACGTGTGTTCTCCTCTCCTTTGTGCTACGCGTTGCTCTGTTCGTCGGGTTGCTTCACAGAAACTGGTCCAACCGTTTCATTAGACAGTATGGGTCTTGTCTTTCGTACGTCTCCGTACGTTTTTGAGGTGAAATCTTATAATTAAACAGTCTGTGAAGTAGATATTTACACAGCGGTGCAACTTGACCTGCGGCAGCCGGAGCTGAAGTTGTTGGTGGTTTGCACAATTAATTGCATTTGAATTTATTGAACCTTGGACTCAAAAAAGGGACAAGGATTTCTTGATCAAACCTATTATTTGAAGTTGTATCGAGAACATTTGGACATTAACATACAAAATATTGCTATTTGAGATGAAGTACAAGGCTCTTAGATGTCCAAAGGAATCATATGTCTTATATTTTGGGAGTTCCAAGTACAAGTGAGAAAGTTGAAGTTATTGCTGGATCTTTTGCAAGCTGAGAAAGATCTGGAATCTCTCCCTCTGTAGATTCTCTCTCTAGATCATGTTCGATGACACAAACACAATAACTTGCTTAAGGAGTGGATGCTCCTCAATTACCTTCAAAATTTCCACTTCAACTTGAACTTATTGCAGAAATGGCTAGAACTTCATCACTTTACTGAGGAAATTCTTTAAAACATTGTTCACTACAGATTAGAGAAAGATACTTTAACAAAGTGTCTCAGTGATGAAAGACTCAAACAAAAAGAGACATAAGACTTTGACGTCGAAGAATCAATAGAACACAATATTATTTCCTTATTTAAGTAAACGCGTCATCAGCTGCACTAACTTTTCTATCTCGTACCGCCATCATTCTATTAGTGCTGTACTCCTCCAGACTTTGGGATTGCTTTTAACAAAAACAACTAGCAAACTAGCAAACTGGCATTAAATTATCTTCAAGATATCGCTTATCATTATTTCGAACCGACCCAACTGCTGCAGGTTCACTCCTTCCGCATACAGAAAAGGCAAGCACATTTTGCCAAATGCCAGCTGGCTTGCACCCACAGTTTCGGTTTTTGTGTGTTTATCCGTATCCAAAACTTCCGGCCCAAACACACACACACACACGTACACAGACATAGAGAGAGATCAACCGTCAGCCAAGTAATTCGGTAGTAACGAGCAAAAGTAACTACTGTAACACTGTCTGCAGATATGCCACGATAAAAATACCGCCGATCGTTAAAAGCTTGCCCGACGAAGGCAACAGACGCGAAAGAGTTCTAGACTGGAACATAAAATAACCCCGTGGGGGGTGGGGGACGGGTGGTAGGAAGAGAGAAGAAGTTGGAAAAGAGGAAAAGATTTTTCTTACGGCTTTTCCACCGATAAAAAAAAAAGAAAAATCCCACCCGACCGCTGAGATAAACGTCGTTATGGGGCGGGAAAAACAAACAGCGCAAAGTCCATGGTGGCCAGGGTTTGTTATACTTTTTCTGTTTTCTCTCGATCTCTCCCTCTCTCTGTCCTTCTCCTTTGATAGTAGAATTTCGTGCTATAGTAAAATGTCGCATGGAAAGGATCGTAAAGTAAGGGCCACCAAGCCTTTACTGCTGAAACTTTTTGCTGTGTTTTTTTTTTGTTTTGTTTGGGAACAAAACTAAAGAACGAAAAGAAGCAACTGACCATGATCCCACGAGATCGGAAGCGATTTAGTGCAGTGTTTGTTGTTTGGCGTCACCAAGAAAAAAAAGTGCTAGTGGAAATTTACTTCATCCTTTTTTTTGGGGGGGTAGGGGGGGGGGAAAGCGCCCGACCGTGAGGCCGACAATTGTGGCACCCACCCACGTGGTAAAGCGTTTTAAAACTGTCAACTTCAAACTTTCCAATTGCGTGGCTATACGGCGCGCCTAGCAGAGGCTTTTCCCTCATCGTTCTTGCTCAGCAGTGCAATTTTGTGTGTCGCTTTCCCCTTTGTTTTTTTGTTAGCAGTTAGCCGAAAAAGAAAGGATTCACCGGATGCGGATTATGGCATTTTTCGTTCGACAAGTTACTGTAAAGCGACAGCGTAAAAGCTCCGCTCAGGCGAAAGAGTTACGTGTACGTGGTGTTGCTCGCTGTTTTTTGTCTTTGGCGGGTGTATTTGCCGGCTCGGTGCGACAGTTTATTGGATAAAGGCATTACTTCATGAAGTGCGCTTTTGCCCGGCGACCCCAGTTGCGCAACATTTCGGAGGTTCTTTATAATTTCCGGCGGTTGGGCCTTTTGGCTTTTCCGGTTGGAGTTACTACACCGAACCCAACTACATGGGAACATTGGAAGGAGGAGGACAATGGTGTTATTTGTTTGTTTTCGTGGCAAGATTTTCCACCGCAATGGAAAGCGCTCGGTTCGGGTTGAGACAGTGAGCAAACATTTGCATAAAACTTGGCACCGGGTTGTATTGGGAAAATGTTATCCACTCCAAGGATTTTGAAGGTATTTGTGAAGATATTTTGTGTGATAACTTTAAAAAACTATATTTTCTTCTTTCTTCAAGCATTTTAGCTCATTTCCCGCTATTTTAGGATGCAATCGAGGCAACACATTTTGATAAGAGATCCAATTCTCCAAATGCTGTCTCTATCTTGCGCGAGTGTTCTCAGTGACTCCATCGACAGATGCCAATCGGGTGTCAGTGTCCGTATCATCAGCGACAACCCCAAACCGTAGCATTTCTGTCATCAAATTAATATTCGGTCCAGTTAGTTGCTTCGTTAGCGGTCGGCTAACGATGGCGTTTTAGAGTGAAAACAACAAAAATTGGCCCTCCACATTGTGGCCCGGGTTCGGACACTTTTCGAGAGATAGAGAGCACAGCATAAAAATTGGGACTGTGCGAAGCCGCAGACCTGGGACACAGTGTGGCAAGAGTTTAATGTTTCCGCATACACGGTCTTCGGACGGCTGTAGTGAGCAGCGTTTGTCCGGCGTGAATGCGACCAAGATGGGTTTCCTCATTGCACGGTCGTCAGATGGCAGAGTCACCGAACTGGGGACTGTATTTCAGCGAGATCATAATAGTAAAAAGAAACTGCCCCATCCAAAACATTCCATCCAACGATGAGACAGCAGCAGCAGCACCAGGGATTATGAAGTGTCGTGTAAAATTAGATGCGTAGGAGCGAAGTCCGGTCCTGTTGTGAAGCTGATGAAAGCGTTCGACGGACGATCGTTCGTCGATCGTCGCGCATTCGATCGCTTCCAGCACGGTTTCGCCTCGGTTGGGAATGGTTGGGAACCTATTCTTAGGCCGTTCTGCTCCGGTCCAACCACGCAACGATCGACGGGGCCTTTCGGGGTTGAAGATTTACGAACACGCATCCGGAACGTGGACACGATCCGCTGTTGTTTGCTTTGACGGGAAAAGGTTTTATCGGTTGGAGGTGGTTTTATAGCCCTATTCCGTCGTTCCTGTGATCTTCTCCTTGTGTTTTCTTTTTGTTGCTGTTGTTTCTTCACTCCCGGTGAAGCAGGTTCTTTGCATGCTGTTTGACTTTTACTTTTCTTTGTGTGGAAGTGTGTGTGTGTGTGCCTTTTTGTTGGTACGTTTCTTGTCGACGTAATCGGATCATTCTAAGTGCGTCTCCCACGCGGTTTTTATGACCGAGGACCGGTAGAATTCGTTGTCTGTTTTTTTTTTGTTCGTCGATGCATGACTGAGCTGTTGATGCTTGTGCGTGCGGTGATGGTGTGAGTGATTTATCCCCCATGCGTGAGATACACACATTTTTGTTGGTTTTGAAAGGGAACGGCCACAGGAAGGTTGCCTTTACCCGGCGGCAGACAAGTAATCGACAGTCAGATGGGAAGAATTTATTTGTCAGTTTTGTGTTCTTGTCGAACGGGCTCAGCTGGTCGAAGAGTGCATCAATGTAAAGATATTTGTACCAGTTTCCAATAACATTACAATGGGAAGAAAAAACTTGATATCTTCTTGAGGATATCAAAGATCCTACTTACTAAAGGTGATTAACTAGGCTGAGTTCGATTAGTTTGCTTTTTGCTGGAATTATTTCATATTTCGTAGTATAGTAATTATATATTTTAGCTATATCAGTATTTATATAAGTCAAGTCCCTTCTGCAAGGGTTCGTTTAAATGAGATTTGATCCATGATTGTCAAAGTTGTAGTCTGAGCTTGAGGGCATAAAACCGAGAAATTCAATCTCTACACTTAAGAAGCTCAAAATAGACAATTTCGAGTTGGTCCCACCAAATGTTCGAGAGGACATTCTTGCAATGGAGATTAGATTTATTCGTAGATCATGTTTTGTTAACACAAGATCACTCATACCAAGTTAATTAGGCGCTTTTCTCCAATCATTCATCAAAAAGTCTATTCCTCAATCAAACCAAAAAACTGATACCTTTCCTGGCACACATGTTTATTGATAAATTCCAGCAAAAAGCCATAAAACAATCCGTTTGTAAGAAAGATGGAAACATGAATAAAAATATGCACAAACCATTTCCAAACGTCTTACCCAACTTAAATAGGTGACGGAGCTTTAACCATTTCCACTGGCAGCCAAAACTCAACCGGTCGTTGTTTTCTTTAGAAAATCGATAAAATTAACCCCTTTAATGAATGATAACACATGCACACACACACATACATAAACCGAGCTTAAAAACCTTGAACATCATTTACCACCCAGCGAGTAGAGCGAGCGCTGAAGTTACGGGGAAAAACATGGATTTGGTGCGCTTCGCGCGTTCACTTTTATGGCCTTCGTTTAACGATAGCGCATTATGCTTTGTTTTACGACATTTTGATAGTAATATTTAAATCAGACAACATCTTACGGCTGCGAAGCCGAAGACAAGGGGTGTTTTTTTTTTTGTTTTGATTTTGTTTCATTTGTTGAGCTATCGGTTGGGCTCTGTTGATGATGATTTCGGGGATGCACGGGAAAAAAAGAACAATAAAGGTATGCACACCGAAGGGAGCAGAAAAAGGGCTTTACAGCCTTAATCCCAAACTTGATCTGTTTGTGGATCATTGTAAATCCACAGACATTAATAGTTTTAGAAAAATAGCTTAAAATTAGGCAAGGGCTTACAGTTTTTATAACTTTAACTCGTATTGAGGTTGCCATTGTCTGACCAAGAAATGATCGTACGCAACGCAATCAGTAAAGCTTGTGACGATCACCTATTTGGGAACCGAAATGGGACATTATTATTTTTAGTTTAAAACGTCAGTTTATTTGTTTACTAAAATGTTGTTTGTTGTCTTTTGCGAGAAAGAGAGTGCCTTCTATTGTTTAGCGATTTGCATGTTGCTTTCGGTGGCACAAGGAATCAACAACAGCACGCAGCGTATTTACGAACCAGCGGCGGCGGTTTGCTTGAAATTCGATCGTCAGCTCGTGATCCACAGGAAGCAAACCTTTCGTCTCTCGGATGCAATCAGCTAAAGCAACAAACATCAAAACACCATTAGAATCATCCCCGATGCGACGCCATTTTCCATTTGCCCGCTGACTACACCGACCCCGACTGCGGGTGGTCAACCGGCGTACACAGCCAGTGCCAAACAGCCCGGACCGGTGTGTAAACAATGGCATTTGACCGGAGAAGTGGCGTGAAAATCGTGAAAACCCATCCACAACAACGACGATCGGATCTTGCGCAGCATCTTCGACAACAATATTGGTGGCGTGTTGTTTTTGTTTTTCGAACACGAACGCGAACTAATATGTTGCGGTAGGTTTTATTTTACACTACACGCTCCCACAGCTCCACCAGGAGGGAAAAGGAAAAATGTTGATCTACCACTATAATTGTCTCACCTCATCGAAGCCCCGGAATCGGTTGTAAACAACCACGGCATAGAGCATTATGCCATGCTATTGTTGTTGCTGCTTAATCGGCGGGTGTGGCGAGTGCTGCTGCTCGTATTACGCCTCACACGAATGTGCTAGTGCGTCGAAAATCACGAAAACAACCATTCTTGCCATTTTGCCATTTTTTTTTTTTGTTTCTTATTAGCCGCAACTTTATTTTTATCGCCAACCACTCACTCACAAAGAAAGGGGGCACGTCCGGCGGCGTGCTTAAGTCACCGCCCAAGTTGTTGTTGTTGGTCTTAATGTTGCGTTTCGGTGTGTTTTTCATCGGAGATCGAGATGGTTTCGATGTTGGTTGTTATTTATCACATGCGGAAAAATGTTCCGCTATGCTCACGTGACGCGCACAAACGGAATCCGTCGCATTATGGTGCGATCGTTCGAGAATGATCTGCGTGTGCGTCACGATGAAAGAGATTCTACCGGAGGGTTTAGAGTTTTGCTGAGAAGTGGAAGGATTGCCTATTCTATTGCGCGATGATGATGATATTAGTCATGCGAAGAATGAAAATAAGCACCAGCAAGAAGCTGTGACGTCGCTTTATAATCTTGTGGTGATATTAATTAGGGAAGATCCTGTGTCGTAAAATACCTTGAGCAACTGTGTATTACACAGAGTAGAATCTATACCTTGATGTTTGAGTTATTGGAACTCAGGTTTGGAATAAAACTATTGAAGAGATATTTACGTGCTACGAGGCTGTCCGGTGGAAATCTCATGACATGCTCACCTCACTTGTGTCTTCCAGAAAAGGAGATAAAAGGAGATCCAGCTAATTAGCGCCGGCGTGACAACAATTAAAGATCACCCTAGCCATCTGTGTAAGGTTTTCAAGTGTTTGATGTGAGTCGAGTCATTATTGAGGCATTCAAACTCTTTCAAACTCTCATGGAGACTTAGACAAGCGCTCTATCTACAAGCTGCCATTCATTATCTCGTAGACGCCAAGAAGCAACAGCAAAGATGCTTTTAAACCGCAACCTATCTATCAGGTACTTTGCAGGTCTGGCCGGAAAAGGGAGATTAAAATTCATTTCCGTCCATGATATAAGCCGCGAAACGATAAGACAAACATGCTAAATAGCGAGCAGATAGCCGAACTGGTTTTTCCTTTCCGTTTTTCCTTCTTATACCGCTTTTTAATATCTTCAAAGTGTTTGGCCGGGTAAGGTGGTTCTTCTGGCCGAAAGGGTGTTAGTTATGTTCGTTAGTTCGTTTTTTTTTTGGTCTTCTTTCCCAAACCTGACACTTACCTATTTTTTTGCATACGCGGCACGTTAAGCGGGTTCGTTGGAAAAGTTAATTTTATTGCGCACATTTGGCAGCGAAGCGCTAAACCTTCCGGAACCATCACCAGTTCAGTGCAGCATTTTCGGCAGATCGAGTCGTCGGAGCAGTAAATACTAAGCTTAGTGCGCAAAACCCATAAACACAGGCGTACGCACCCAACCGGGCATTTCCCCAGGCGCCATTGCAGTGCGCCACCCAGCCGAGGTCAGTGAAGCGCAACCCCGAATAAATGGGGGGGGAATCAGAAAAAAATGCGGATGCCTTACCAGAAAGCATCCCCGCCTACAGCGAATGCCGGGCGGGCCGGGTTGGAAAAGCGGAGTTGGCAACCGGAATTTATTGATCCATTAAAAAGTGCCGGCGGCTAAGTGATTTGCCAAACTATTTTACGACACCCCGGGGTCGGCTGTGTACCGGCGTACCGCGCCGACGACAACGAAACAGATCGACACCCGGTGAACCAGTTTCGGCTGGGATGATGATCGGCGAGTAAGTCTTATTTTTTTCTCATAAAGAGAAGCGATATGTAGAACACACGAATTGAGAGAGAGAGAGAGAAAGAGAGAGAGGGACAACGTGTCTGGATTTGTGTTTGAAATTATGAACTACGGGGGGTCTGTTAAAAGGAAGCGATCGATAATTCATAACAGTGTTGCATCAGAAGGGTCATTTTGTTGGGTGATGTACGATCGTGTTCCAGATGAAGGAAGACGGTACAGTGTGGCATGCATGTGCCCGACTCGTGACAGCGTTGTAACATGAGCAAGCAACGCGGACCGGCTTATTCTGTAATTTATTTATCTAACCAATGCTGTTCCAAGCATATCGTACAATTCTTTCCGAACTTACTACGCCTTTGCCAGTTCTTATAGATGAGCTACAAGCCACAGTTATGAGATGGATTGTCCGGTATCAGATACATGACATATCCATGTCATAATCAACACTATTAAAGTTGTGATTTGGAGAAGAGAAGCTAGATAATTGTGTACCTTGTCGCTTGATCAATGTAACAATTATCACCAATTATAACAACACGTTATGCAATTTTTTAAACTATTTAAAAACAGATTTTTATTTATGAATAGATTAAGATAAAATGATATTTTGTATTAATTAAATAAAAAATGCAAATATGGAATTTATTGAAACAAGCAACGTACTCGAGCATGCGCCGAGCCAGAGATTTCCTTTAATGTTGCATCGTTTAATGCAACACTTCCAAAGAAATGGTTTCAGATTGCTTCTGCGATGGATCAACAAATCGTTGGCCGCTGCGCCGATTCTTTCCGCCCATCGATCGCAAACGTGACCGCATCATAATATGCGGTTCGAAAACAAAGCAACGCACGCTTCAACCACGTGGCCCACGCCACCCCAAAACCGAACAGCGAAACGTTATTGTTTAGCAGGTTTTTTTTCTTCTATCATGCACTCCATGCGGCCATGAACATCCGTTTGGGAGGAAGTTAAAGAGTTTTTGCCAAATGGTTGCAAAAATGAGAAGAGAAGCGAAAAGTAAAAAAAAAACACATAGAATGGGCGAACCCACCACCCCCGGACGTGCCGTTTCGGTGTGGCATTGCTAACTAGGTCAGATCGTTGTTGATACTTAGGATCATCTTGCCCCAACTTGCCCTCGTTCGGTAGCATATACTTTCCCTCTGGTCCGATCATTCGTTCCGAATTCTCGCTCGATCTCATGCTGTCTGTTTGTCGATTTGCTAAAACTGAAAAACATCCCTCGCAGTGCCACAACCCCCATTCACCCCAATCGCATGTGTGTGTGTGTGTATGGTTTTTTTTCTTTTGTTTTTTTTAATGCTCATGCGTTCGTGCTGTAGTTGCTCATATTGGTTTCATGTTTCACCCTTTATGCCTTGCCTTTACCCTGGGAAGCAGCATGCGGGCGTGCACGCTGTTGGAAGCCGGTCGTAAAAACTTCTAAAAACAAATTCAACCGCTTGAAATACACACACACATACGCACACACACATACGCGGCTTGGCGTGCGCGCTTTTTCCGCGATTCCGGGCGACGGTATGACTGACCCGGCATATGATGGGTGTTTATGGGTTTTCCTTCGCTTTGGCTTGTGTTGAATGGGAGGGACGAGGGGATGTGAATGGAAGGGAAAGGGAATGGGAGGGGGCACAGTTAAATGACGTTTTCTTATGACGCGAGTGTGAAAGCGGGAAGAATGCCCATTCTATTTCTAAATTCACTTCCTGTTGTTTTGATATTTTGCTTACATTTTATTCAATGCGTAGAATGCTGTGTGCGTTCTAACTTTTATGCTGCTGGCGTTGTTTCGATGCTTTCGTTACATTTACGTGATGACGACTAGAAATAGGAGGACGCGCTCTTGTTATTCATTTGTTCTAATAATTATGAGTAATGCGATCGATTTTTTTTTGTGCGTTGGTTAACTCTGGTTAAACATTGAATTCTATTGGTCATACTCATGTAAGAAGAAAATTTCATCTGAAAAAGCTACTGCTAAAAGATAAGATAAATAGCAAATTTATAACTAAATTGAACAATGATATAATCATTAAAACAAATTGAAATCGAAAAAAATTGTATTAATAATCAAAATACGGAACTTAAAATATAGCAGCAAATGATTGAAAGTAAAGAAACAAAACAGTAACCAAAATCACAAGAGAAAAAGAACAAACAAGAAAATCACATCAATAATATTGATAACAGAAAGGAATAATAGAATAACAGAGAAGAAAAGAAAGTAGATAACAATGTTGCTAAATTAACCAGTAAAATAATAATTTCACGGTAAACATGTTTGGGGCTTTTTCTAATTCTTCTATTTCCATTTTCTGGTTTATAGTTCTTTCTTGTATTAAGCTTTTGTTTCCATCGATCCATCATAAAACACCAACTGCCATTACGCCGCCATTTACTAGCGATATTAGCAATCAAATCTGCAAACTGCACCAGCTTTCGGTGACCTTTTTGTTTTGCCATCCCAGCAGAAGCACATCGCGTACGGCTGGCCTCGCGATAAGGAAGTGCGACACCATATCGATACCTGCCGAAGGTTTTGTGCATCCGTTTCAGCTTCGTTTCCGATTCCGGGCCAGCCAACCGGGTGCAGTCGCGGACACGACCGTTGTCAGCCGTGGCCAGCGTAATTGTACGGCAATTAAAGTGCACTACATGAAATCGTTTGTGTGTGAGAGAGAGAAAGAGAGAGAGAGAGAGAGAGAGAGAGAAGTGGAGAGAAGTAGATGAGAAGCATACACACATGATCGTACCTTGACGGCTGGTAATGGTGAGCGTGCGGTTCTGTTGCAGCGGTGGGGATGAATTGATTTCGTTTGCTCACACTGTTGCTAAGCGCACTAAACGCGTTGGTTCGGTCCGGTTTTTCTGTAGCAAACGTCACATCAAACACGGCCAGACACAGATGGTTGGCCGCACGCTCGCCCAATGACTAATAGCAGTGTCTGTGTGTGCCTGTGTGTGTTTGTGTCGGTTTGTGTCGGGCACAGTAGCACGCACAGGTGATCGCACAGCCGCAAAACCGTACGTCAAAGCTCGTCAATCGGTTGCGTCTTGTACACCACCGTGTACCATAAAACCGAAGGCGCTATCTCACGCTTATCTCGCGTGTTCGTGGCGTTCGTCGCTTATCGCATGCATTGGTTTTGTTTGCTTTCGGTGGGGTGGTTTTGGAGATTTGTTTGTGTCGTGCTTCCCATCTGGGAAGCTTCGTACCGCGTACCTGGTCCGTTCTTCATTTATACAATTTATTTCACATCTCGATCGAACCGGAACGAATCGGTTCATCTGGATGGGTTGCGGATAGAAACTGCGAGACAGCTCCCCGAGTGTTCCCGATCCCGGCATTACATTAGCACATTTTCACCCCCACCAAGGTGTGATGAGATGTTTTGCAGTGTCGCTCGGTTTGCGGTCTCTCTAGTGCGGGTTTGGATAGTGTAGGACCCGGCCTGGGAACTGTTTGCTTCCAAAGGCTAGGTGAAGCGGGCGTGGACTTGCTAAAGATCTTCTGCAAAAGTAAACAAATCTTCAAACGAGTGAGAGCATAACCTTCGGATTTGTGTTTTTCGGGGTGGCCTTTTCGGGGCCAATATTGAACCGATCCGGTTCACGGTGGTTTCGCCGAAGGTGTGAACGAGAATTGCGCGTACTTGCGGCTGTACAGCTACACCTCACGTCCGGTTTTGGTGTTCCCGTGATGGTGGCGTGATCCAAACCGACGGTAATGCCATCCTTGAAGCTATCCCCGGCCTGTGCTTGTGTAACCTTGTCCACAGCTTAAACAGACCTTTGGCAATTAACTGCTAATTACGCGCTCGAGAAAAAAAGCGGAAACGATAACATACGGCCATCCGCTCGTCATCCCCGGCGTTTAAGATCTCCCTTTTTGGATCCCTGTCCGGATCGGGATGGTTTGGTTTTGGTAGCAATTGCTACAGAGCTATTTCACTCAAGTGTTCTTGGGATTCTTTGGAGCAGAAAACCCAACTAAAGCAAACAGCGAGCAAAAATATGTGCAGCACGTTCGTCCATTGCCAATATCCCAGGCCACGTCTAGGATGGCTTATTGCGCGATTCCATTTGCCATCCAGCGTTTTCCCAGTCATATCTTTCGTTCATCTCGTTGTAAGCATCTCGTTGGTCCGGTTTGGTCTTGAAGGCAGCGTGTCCTTTTATTTGTTTCATTTGCCATTCTCCCCCCTAGCGCACTTTGGATGACTTTCATCTTGCATGGTTCGTGATGGCATTCCACGGGAAAGAAACGAATCGCGCTTATGGAAGAATCATCTCCTGCTGATCCCGTATTTAGTTACATGCTGTGGGGGAAATTAGATTTTTTTTGCCCCCGAAAATTGAAACAATCATTCCGTGTGTCCATTTGCCCACCAGCGCGCACACACACACATTTCCTTCCTTACTGCCAATTTTATCGCTTTGGTGCGTCTTCTGGGTGCCTTTGATGAGCTTAAATGAAATGCGCTAGCCTTAAAGCTTAATATTTGGGCAAATGGTGGTTTTGGGGCCACCCGCTAGGAGGACGTTCGGGAATTGCTTGAATGTCCCTACTCCTTAATTGCCTTCTTCCACGAAATAGTCGCTAGTGGTGAAGCAATATTTGGCACCACTAATAATAGTACAGCGTACAGCAAAACGTCTATTTCTAAACCCATTTTGGGTGCCGTTTGCTCACCCGAGTGTGCGTTTGTGTGTGTTAAAATTCATCGCCCGAGACGTTCAACAAACAAACCCGAATTAGCTCCGAAGATGCTAATTTGGCTCCGCTAAACAGCACGGTAAACCAATAGTTTGGTGAGCACATGGAGCATGGTCTACAACAGATAAGATAAGAAACGCGTTGTGTGGGAGTGGGTGGTCGTAGGACATATCACCCACCGGATGTAGACTGATTACAAGCGATTGAAAGAAAACATTGGGAAGATATCAGTTTTAAAATCTGAACCGAACGACAGTGATTGATTGTGAAAAGAAAGACGATTGAGCGCTTTCCGCCGTAGTACAACAGTAGTAAAGGCGTGTGCTTTAGCGTGTGCTAACTTTATTAGCATCTGGTAATACGTGCTGAAAGGCAGAGGTTCTAATTACATACAGTCACAGCCGTTTCATCTTTGAGGTTATAGCTGACGTCGAACTGCCATCTAGAACTCCCGCGATGGGTTGTAGTTTCGTACTTAATAATTAAAGCGTACGAACACAACAGGTGTTCCAGCGAATGGTGTGTTGCAAAGAGAGCACTACGTGCTGATTGACGCTTGACGACACACTTCCGAAATGATGATGCACAAACAAACGACCCGGGGGCTGTACGTGATTTATCGCTGCTTGCCGGTTGAATAATTGATAATGTGTCCGGGTTTTTTATTGTGCACGGGTGTGTCTAGGAGTGCGTGAGCTTGTGCTGGAAATGGGTGGAAAAGTGCTGCTTTTTTAATTGTATTTTATGTAAATAATTCTTTCACCGATTAATCCATTGAAAGTCTTCGGTCCACAGGACAACATCAAGAATTTGATGCCTAAAATGATACACTTTATTAGCATTGTACAAACAATCGTGACATTTTTCAACTTGTTGGGATCTGTCAAGAGTGCCTACAAGACGGTCAAAGTCTTTTGGGAGTTAGGTTGTAATTAACTGCATCCAATATTCAGGTACAGCTCCAGGAGCTTAGGTATCTTCTCCAGTAACAATAGCAAAGGTTCTGTGCAACATTAACAGCTAACAAAAGGTACATTGATACAGGTATCGTCCTTACAAGATGGACATCTCACGTGGAAAATCCCCGAAAAAAACTGAAACCACGAAACGTTTCCACGTCATCTGCACACGCATCATGTCAAGGAGAAGTTTTTGTTTTCGCCCTTCGTTTAGCTTTTACGCATATTTATCCTGCTGTGGACCGGAGTCGGTTTCCCGGAAGGAATCATTACACAATCGATATTGGACACCAGTGCCGTGTGGGAGTGTGTTGTTTGTGGAGCTTGTTTTGCTAATTCAATCAACATTTTGACAGCGACGACAGCGGACTGGCGGAACATTAGGAGCCTTTCCTATGCCGTGTGGAGCTGAGTGTTTAGTGTTTTTAGCATTTTTGTTAGTTGAGTGGCTGCATTGGACTACTTCGTGGTGTAAATGACAGCATAACAACATATCAGAGTGCGTAAATGGGTAAGTTTGCTTATCACTTCCCGAGATTGAACGATATCGGCTACCATTACCCAAAGTGTCCTTGCGTAGAGGCAATATATTGATGAAGAATTATTGCAAGGGGTGATTGAATAAATATAATGTAACTGAACTGAAAATATGTTTGAGTAATGTAACATCAAAACAATATAAATTTTAAAGATATGTGCTTATCACGAAGTATTCAAATGATGCGAATATCTGGACGTCATGCTAAATTCTGTCCCAAACATTTTTTTTCCCGCACTCAACTTTTCCAGAACTGAAGTTTTCAAGTCTCTTTAAGTGCATGATTCAATAATAATAACATTGAGAAAAAAGACTCACCATAATTCCTCTTTTCTTTTGGTTCGAAATTCTCTCTCTTCATCCCCAAAATTGTCTTACATAACGTGATTGGACAAAAGTATGTCACGATTTAAAATATTTCTGCATTATTTATAACAAAGCCGTGGTAAATATTTCTCTCCCTCTCTTTTTAACCGTCCTGCCAATGATGACTCATGACAGAAACTGGAACGTTATTTTTAGAACCAACCAACTCCACAAAAGTTTGTGAAAGTACATAATACACTCAGCGTAAAATTGTTGGATTGCTTTTTTGCCAACCTTAAACAGGAAACGATTTAAAGCACGCAAAAAGGATCTGTTTTTTTTTTTTTTGCAGCATAACTGCATTCTACGCTCTGTACCGGTGAAAGGTGAATTGTTAGCGAAATCACTTTTCCTGCTGTTTTAAAAATAAGACACCCTAGCTGCAGGAACCGGTCAGCCGATTCGCTTTATCCGATGCACTGATTCGCATCCGTACCGGTTCTTTATGTTGTGTTTTCCTGGAGGCTGGGCTATTTTTGGGGATTCTGTTGGACACCATTCACCAATGATGAGGGTGAACTGAAGCGAACAAACAAGGTGTATGGTTAATCAAATTAAACAAAGCCTTACAAACCGGTTGGTGATTCAGATACTGCAATCATTTTATTCCTTTTAAGTGTTGTGGAATACTGGAATCATGTAAGGGAAAAGCAAGAAAATGTCTAAAAGAAAGGCTAAATTAAGAAAATACTCACCAACAAAATACATCACACGGCAGGAAATTCGGGTACGGGTTTTTGCTGGTATAAGGCAAGCGTTATTACTGCATTGCAGCCACTACAACTGGTTTAACTGGTTGCATTTCGTGTTTCTTTTTTTCGATCCGAGTTCCGAACGAATTCAACTCCATTTGCATATACACGGGCAAGCTCCAACCACCTTTTTACTGGGATTATTTCATCGACAGGCGTACGTAGGTACGTACACGAGCGCACGGTTTAATCAATCGCATGATTGACACATGTCAAATAACATTAAATATTCATCAGTTGGGGAGTCACTGCTGGGCTGGCTTAAAGGGATTTTTGGATATCGCTTGTTGCCTTCTTCTTCTACCGATTCGTCATAATTTGATTAATTACATCCACCAACCACTGCAAGCATTCTTCCATCTAAGCCTTCTTATTTGTCCGAAAAAAGTCATGCGCAATTGCTACATCGAGTTCTCTCTCTATCTCCAAAAATAGCCCAACGTCAGTAAACGAGTTTTTTTTTTCTGGAACGTGTAAAACGTGTGGGGGAATGAGTTTCCAAATGTAAAAATTAACATCTTCCATATCCGTATCCAGTAGTGTCTGTAATCGTTTACGATGTGTTTTGTGTTTGTCTTTCTGGAACAAAACGAACACGCTCTGGATGGACAGAAAGGTACGGCAAATGTCCAAGAAAAAAAAAAACGAGGTGACAAGAAGGTCGTGCTAATTGCTGCACAATATTGGAACTAATTTCCTGTGCTTTTGCTGATGTGCTGTTCTTGTACTGTTCCTTAAGTAGGATTATTGAATTGATTAAATGAAATATAATATTTAAGTTTTACTAAAGCTTCAAGGCATCCTCAGCTAGATAGTTTGGGAGACCCAAGCGAAGTTTCATGATAGTCATCATACTTTGTAAATAGTTCAGAATTTATCAGATAAAGACATCAAAGAACTTCGTACCGATCTTAACAAGGGCCCACAGACTGACCGTATCCGTTACTTCAATCAATAAAGGGTGAAATTCCCATATCGTCATCGGGCTTGTATAAGGTGCCGGTATATACCGGATCTTCGATCAATGCACTCATAGGTGTCGAAGGCGCTTAACCCCACCCAGAGAAGGCCATCTAGCAGTGAATGGAGCTAATTGATCGGTATGATTAATAAGCGCTGGAAATACCTTTGCGTTTAAAAGAAAGTTCATCATCCTGGAACAAGCGGATGAGACAGGCGAGACCGCTGTCGAGCAAAACTTGTGCAAACAGACTTATCTCGCGATAATCCCATCACATCTGGAGATGACTGGGCGCCTTTTTTCTCGCCCATGCGTGAATCACTTGGGCAAAGTCGCTGAGGTGTGCTGATAACCTAAGAAGACGAAATCGCATCGACACGTACAAAGTCCAAAATCGCAAACAGAGACGAATGATGAAATTAAAAAAAAAAGAGGAAGTAATACCGTACCGGTGTCTTGACATTCACCTCGTGGTAGATTACAGAAGGCACTCCGAAAAAAAGGAAGTATCGAAACGTGATAATTAAACGTCTTCCCATACGATTTTATTTCCTTCCCTGTGACACTTTGTTTATCTTCACCGTACGAGAACAATATGGCGCTGCATTTCGTAGTCATACGTGAGACATTAATAAAAAAACACACAACTTCATTGGTTTTTGAAGGTTTTATTTTGTTTCCTTACTGTGCGCGAAAAAAACAACAAAACCGGGAGAGGTTAAAAATAGCCACGGCTGCTTGTTTAGATTGCAGTTTAACACTTCTTGCCATTGGTACGAAAATGGTAAAAGCGCCCGTATGGCGTGTTCGGTACGGTTTGTTTTAGTAATAAAAGACAAAACGAACGCTCTATGCGTAGTGTCATTGTATCACGTGGCACGTTTGAATTTTTGGTTTTGATGGAAGTGTCTTTTGGTTGCGCGCAATGAGGTGTTTCGATGGTTGCTATGGAGACTGATGGTTATGTTAAGAAGCGTCAGATGAAAATTTAAGCTAATGTAGCGGGTTTTAAAAAGAAATACATTGTTTATTAATAACAATTGGAAAAACATTATTTAATTATGAGTTTTTATTTAATCATTAACTGAATCTTTAACTTTCAGATGAAATTTTGGAAAAAACAAGAATTCTTGTATCCTTCTAAACAACAGATTTCTCACATCGTATTTTTTAGATTTCTGTTGTTTTCCCATTCCCATCTGCCGACTGTAAGGCATATGGTTTAGATGAAATACATCGAAAACAATTTCTCACCCGCTCTTGCTGTGCAGGCAACACTTATTTTCCCAAAATCTTATGCGACCTTCACGACAAATGGTATCCACTGTCGACACATTCGTGCCTTCCTGCGCTGGGAAAGAAGATCTCAGAGAGCACGAAAAAAAAAACGAGTTCAAAAACTTAAACGCCAAAACGCATTGCAGCATGTGGAGTGCATGTGTGGCAAAACATGCCTGGGGCCTGTTCTGTTGACCGATTTCATTATCACCCGGTCGGTTCACTTCTTTCCCGGTTCACGTCGATGGCTGGAACGTCGTTATGATTCGTGTTCGGTGACACTATGCATCTAATATGGGCTACTCGTTGCTCACACAACCCAACCCGGCATTAATGGTGTTTCTATAAGCAAATCCATAAGCCATAACGAACGCCACTCGATCGGCGGAAGGAGACTTATCGCGAGGGAAAATAAGGCAACCAACCAACTACAACAACAACAAAAAAACACGCACGACAAACTTTCGACTAGCTCGATTCCATCGCACTCCCATTTCCATTTCCATGCCGACATTCACATTTCCGACCGAGGGCTTAATGTATTTTAAAATTATGACGTGTGTACGGCATCTTTACCCCCGAAAACCCCCTTACCCCCTTAGCCTTACGGTACGGTTCGCCGTCGATAAGCGCCTATAGCATCGTGCGCTCTGCCTAATGGCCGATTGGAAGTGAAAAGAAAAGCGCAAAGTGGAATTTTAAAACCGACTCCGAATCCAACAGCAACAAAAAAAGCCGATTTGTCTGAGTGTGCCTTTCCGCCCCTTCCCCCGAACCCCCCTTCCCCTCTTTTGCCTCCTCCAACAGTTAAGTGTGTGTGTGAGCGAGCGCGCTCTTTCGGATGCAATAAAGCCATTAAAATTAATCGGACACCATCGCGACCGACCGGGACCGCACGCTCTCGAGGTTGTGTGCTTCATTAAATCAAATTTTTATGTAATTTTCAGATTATAAAAACGAATATTTACACTGTTCTAGCGCAGCCGCTGCGCTGGAAGCGTTCGGTGCGTTATGATCGGTTACGACGTCTGTTTGTCTTCCCGATATCGGGCGTGCCCGATAGCGCTGGTGCGCTGTAGCATCGGTGCCGCCTTCAGTGCTTTATCAGGCCCGACACTACGGACTTTGCGGTCCGGGACCGGGTGGACCCGGGTTTATGGTGGCTTTGCGCTTGGAACAAACAAATCGCTGGGTGCTTGCGGTGCGTTCTTTTTGCTCTTCACATTTATGCTTTCCTTGTGTTTGCCCGAAAAAAAAAACCGCCGAGTGCTGAAGCGCACGATCAACTGCAGTGTACAGAACGCATCTCTTAGTGCGGAGACTTTAAGCTTGCCGGGCGGTTTGGACTCGTTTAAATAAGCGATAAAGAATAGGAAAGCTAAGAGCTACGGGGGAAGAGAAATAGAAAGACCTTCGTCTTTAAACGCGGCGAGATAGATTTTGTTTTGGGATGGGAAGGAGAAAACGTCTTCAGCAAATAGACGGCAAATTGGAACCGGTACTGGTGGTAAATGGTGTGCAGTAATGCTATGTGGGTCAGGTTTTTTTTTTCTTTCACTAAAAAAGACTCTAGAGACGCAAACATAACACTTAAATATGGAAATAGTTCGCTTCTGGTTCTTATTTATTGTCAGTAGAGCATTATGGCAGAGTGAAACTCTCAACGACAACTTACTACTACATCTAAGAATTCCCTCTTTTAAAAAGGTTATTGCATTATTAAAATCATTTAGTTTACGTACAATTACACATTAGTTTAACTCTAACATCTTCTATGCCGTATGCACTATAAATGCTAAAGCAGAATTGAACTATATTCACATTGATTACTGATATGTCGACTATGTCGACTGTGTCAAACGGACTTGTCAAATTTGACAACCGCATACGATGACAGTTAGTGTCAGTACGAGTGTAAAAAGAAAATGAACTACTTGTTGTGTTGAACCTATTTTATGTGTACGAACGACAAGTTGTCTATTATGTAGAAACATACGTCATCTACTACCTTTATTGTAGAAAGTTTACATTTTACTACTCTATTTTTTCCGTACACGGTGCAATTGTTTGTACACAACATCAAAGGCACATGAAAACTTTGGTTAGCTTCAATGCAAATTAAGCAAATTGCCGCGTACTAACCACAAAACCGTTATTTTTCCACAAATTGACCGACGCATCGGAAAGCGAAAAGAGAAAGTACACACGCCCATCGGACCATCGGGTGGTAGAGCGCATAGTATCATTACGCAAAAGCACTCCGGCGCACTGCGACGATTACACACGCTGCCCGCTGCCACTGGGAGGCCAGTCTCGAGAGTCTTCACCTTCCCTAACGCCTGACGGAAATGGATTGATATTTATGCTACCGCGTTGTCCATAATCTCCCATCCCGGTCCGGTGCTCCGTTTGCCGGAGGGCAGCGAATGAAAACAGCGCGTTAGCCACACAAGGTGAAGAAAATAAGCCGTTTTTTGCAAGAATTAGTAGCCAACATATCACGATCACTAGACCGCTCTCGCTGGAGGTTTGTAAAGATCGTTGCGGTTTAAAAAAAAAAAACATATACATGTAGGAAGTGAACACAACAAAGTATCATAAATTTAACCTTCCCGCAATGGTTTTTTTTGTTGCTGTAGCCAATCGTGATTCGTGGTCGCCCGATTCGGTGGTCCGGAGGTTTGGTGGCTTGGCGACCCTTCGCGCGAAGCAGTCGGTAAAGTGTTGCGTTTTTGCCACCACTACACCCTCCTACCCGTCCAGACCCCTCCCCCTCCCCTTCCCCCTTCATCCCTCCATCACCAAACACCCGATGGATGACAAAATCATCGCAAAACGATGGCAGCACTAGATACTAGACGGTCGATGCTACTTAGGCCGGTATAAAGTTGAGAAAACCGGTCGTGTAAATGATTGTCACGTTTGCCGGCGTGCGGCGAAGATCGATCTGTCGCTTCGAAGGCTTCGGCAATGGTGGAACCGTCACACCGGTGTGGGGTGGTGTTTTGTTTTTTTTTTTTACTTTTAAAGACATTAATCATACACTTTATACGATCGAGACGATTTTCGAGTGTTCGGCCCAATCCGTTCGGCTCAGCTCCGTCCCGTGTTTCTCGTGTTGGGTTCTGTTTGTGTGTTTTGTCTTCCTATGTGGGGAGATAGGAGACAGGTGTGAGGAAGCGGTTACCAACCGAATCCTCCAGCTGAAGTGGTTAGTGTTAATTCATTCCATTTATCGTTTTGGTTGGCGCCGATGTTTACTTCGCCAGCGGGCGCAGCGGATGATGCGTTTGCCGGTTGCGACTAGGAGACACAGTCGGAGCAACGGAGCATACGGTCGAACCGTAGCAGGGGGTGTTTTTGCTAGACGAACGAGTTATGGAAATGATTGTTTTCGTCGCTTACAGCCAAAGATCTCATATCTTCTTTAACCGGTTTTTTGGACGTTGGCTGTGTATATACCTTGGCATGCGTATCGCGTGGGTGCGTTCCGCGCTTGGAACGTGTCTCGTATATTTTCTTGGTCGAAGGTGTCGTTTTTTTTTTATTCGCTACACCCTAAATGAGGTGTCCGAGGTGTCTGAATGGTGCTTGACCTTCGAACTTGCTTATTGTCGTAAAGTTAAACTTATCACCCTCGCCGGTACCGGATCGATCGAAGAAACGATCCTTTACCAATGCGACCTAGAGGTTGCAGCAAGCAGCGAAACATTATTGGGAACAGAAACAAAGCGAACGAAAAGCAAACGATTGAGTATCTTGTATTTTTCGGTGTGTCGATCGTTCCCTTCTCGTAGCGGCCGTTCATGAGGAACAGCCCGAAAATGATCTAACGATTCCAATTTCTGTTCGCGTCCGGAGCGGGACTTTATATAATTCCGGTCTTTACGATCGATCAAATTAGCAGCCTGTGCGATGACCTCTCTCTCACACTCTGTTTCGCTGTCGCTGCCCTGTTCGGTCACCATCGATCCGTACAAGCACCATTGGCCGGCTGTTGCAGCCGCGTTACAACATTACGACATTAATTTTTGCTTCGGTACGAAAGTGTTCGATCGCGTCTCGGTACGGTGGGAGGTATGGATTTCATATAGACTTTTTTCTTTCGTTTTGTGCAACAACACTATTTGAACCTTTTCCAAAAGTCGTGATCGATCGAATCCGGCGTTTAGTGTTTGCTCGGGTGGAGATGGCAATGCAGCAACACTGCCCAGGCATCCTGTATGCGTTTGATCGGTTTCGGGTCGAAATTGGTTATTTTAGTGATTGCATACTTCACTCGCTGAGAAGAGAGAAGTTGTGCGGAGGAAAGGGTGGGATGATGGCAGATGGTTGCAAGTAAATGGAGGATATCCCAAAGGAAACGGCTGTCGGACAGATATTAGACGATTGATGTATGTGCTACTGATATTTTTTATGGCAGTTACAATGTGAAAAGGGCCAAGTTAAAGTGAAATTTAATGGAGACCTCTGTTTGAAGGTCTCAATACTCAATTTTAATATTGATTTTGAACGAAGTTTGGTGGTTTTAAAACGATCGACTTATTCGATCGTTTTTTGTGGTAGCGCCCTCTTGCGACAAATGGCGGAAGCATCACATCAAACAACAAATTTTGCGGATGTTTCTCACTTCTCGGTGGATCTTCAAGTTGGGAGTTTCAAAACACAAAACAAAATGATATTAATACTCAGAAAAAATCACTCAGAAGAATCTAAACGACCGTAGAAAGTATCAAAATTCTTCACATTGTTTGAAGGCACCTGAAGACTAATGACGAAACCTTGGAATCTTTCTTTGGTGATCGATCTAATAAATCGAGCATTGTAAAACTAATTGAATCTGAAAAGGCCAGAATCGAGAGAAGAAATAGGAATCTCAAGAGCTGCAGAACTAAAAGATACTGCATGTTCTAACAAAATCTGATTAGTCTACACCCTTGGCCAAACAGCTACATTTACAATAATGTTTTCATTCTGGCAACTTAAAATTGAATTTAAATATAATATTTGGTCATCCTGTTACATTCCCCTGCTCTCCTTCCTATTGAGATTCTTGTGTTCTTTTTCTCCAATTAGTTCTGTATAATAAAATCAAGCACCACAAACCACCAAGATCGGATATCTACTGGTTTTGCTGTTAGCATATCCCTAGCATTGACCGGCTATTGCCATCTCTAGATCGCTCCTTTCGCTTTGTTTAATTAAGTAGCTGCATATATGGAAATAATATAATGGAAAGGAGGCACTCTACCACATCATCGCGTTGACTTCGAGGGCATGCCCGTTTACTGTGTGTTGTTTGTGTGTGTTTTTTTTTTGCTGCTGCTGCACGTTGTCATTAGCGATGACGTACAGCGAGCGTCGCGATGCCTATTTCTCTTCACGCACGACATCTTGCCCGTCTCGTTAGTCGAGCGCACAACGCTGAAAGCAACAAGCAAAACGAGCAGCAGTATAACCAGCAAACAGCGAGAAGCAAAAAACAAAAACGAGCACGATATGACAGTACTAAAAGTAAATGAAATAAAACCAAACCAACCGAAGAACGCGATCGAATGACAGTAGGGGCATCAGCTGATGTCTGCGTGGTTCACCACCACCTCCAGGACCAGGCCGCGCTGGTCCGTCCGCCCGATGACCGGTAGCGATTGTTGGAAGCCCATCACCTGTCCATCACCTTCGCACCTACGGCGAGAGGCCCTACTACTACTACTACTGCTACCCTGGCTTACTGACTGACTGACTGACTCGGTGAGTGGATGACTAATGGCGGATTACTTTATTATGACTTTTGCCTTACCTTCAAGACCTTGCGCCCGGTTTGCTCTTATTCGTGGATCTTTTCACACACACACACACACACACACACACACACGGTCGTAAAACATATGGAGATGGTGTATGGAGTAATAGGCCGGTAAAATGAACAGAAAAGCAGTAAAAGAAACCGTCAGGAATCAGGCCCACCACTGTATGTTTGTGTTGGCTAGTGGATGGGAGCCTTCTTCTCGGCCCGTGCGACCTCAGCCAACTTTCGGAACAGCGTCAGTTCCTGGCGTAACCCAATGGTGGAGATTTTTGTTGTTCTTTTACGATTTCCATCAGTTATGTTCAGTGCGGGACGAGTGCCGTGGCTCGGCATCGTATGCTTCATGTCAGCACAGTAACCCACACAGTGTTCTGCGACCAAAGCAAGACCTAGAAGGTTGTGTCAGGATGGTGGGAGGTATCGTACCATGCGCGTTGCCCTTGAAAGCTGGCGTTGCTGGTGCGGTTTGGGAAGAAGCCACCAGCCACCGACTGTGTGGCAGAACGGAGTCGCGGCATGGTGAAACAGTGCGGCACAATGTAAAGACCTCGAACTTCGACAAGAAGTGTGTAAATCGTGGAAACTGAAGTGAGCGAGCGAGCAGAAGCAGCGCAAACTCGCAATTGAAGTCAATTTTTCAAAATGAGTTAAAGTTTCGGCACGGCAACATTGTATGAAGGAATAATTATATTTCAACTTGTGTTTTTATGGCTGCTTTTCTTACATTTTTCATTGTTACTCGTTTACGTTTCATTAAATTTGCTTATTTTTGGTGAGTTGATTATGTCTTTTTTATTTTTTCTTTAGTATCGCACATTGGCTGCTTAATTGTACACAAAAAAAATAAAAATTCCATCACTTTTGTTAACTTATAAAAACAATATTCCATTTTACTTGTTTTACTCGACTGTGTTTCATGCTTTGCTTTTGCTATATTTATATTTATATTTGGTGTTTGTTATTCTACTTGCGCTTTTATTCATCGTTCCGGACTGTTTACCTCTTTTGGTATCATTTATATACACATCCGATGTTCTTGTACAAATTTCTCCTTTACTTCAATGAATATTTCAATTCGGTATGCAATATGAAACCGGTAAACAGTTAACATAAAGTATTCTTTAATAACGACCTGCTCTTTTTATATTTTCTCATTAGTATCCTCACACTTGTTTACATTTGAACAATGTTTTCTTATTTATTGGTTGTAATGTTTCTTTCTCTACCGCTGTATTCATTATCTTGTTTCTTATCACTTTATTATTTTATTTAAAAAAAACCTTTTTATAGTTTGTTTCGTACGAACCAGCGAGACGATCTTTCTGTTTAATATTTTATTAGATGATCGTTTTATTTTCCAAACACTTTTATGACATCCCATCATTGTAGCCACCCTCGCAGCGTCTCGTTTGTTATTTTTTTGTTGTTCGTGTCCATAAAACAATGAGCGATGGATGGAATCTTCGCTTGTTGTTTTGTGTTTTTCGTTTCTGCTTCTCTTCCCCCCCCCCCCCAGCCATTCATTTCGAGAGAAACAAATAAAAATCAAATTTATTTCCATTAACCAACCGGTGGCTGTGTAGTTTCGGTGCTCGGTGACTCGACTGCAGTGGATCACCGCGGGCTAGCCTAACCGCTCATTTCAACGGGTCGTCGCGTTAGCGAGTGGGTGACGCATTTCCACGCGTGGAAAGCCGCAACGGTCGGCTGGTTGGAGTAAGGGAGGGAGAAGAAGAGAGGAGAGAGG
>STHB01000011.1:4210535-4236541 GCA_018908115.1 Anopheles rivulorum
CCCCCCCCCCCCAATTTATTTATCTACTATTTTGCAGCTCGGACTTGGTTGGCTTGGTTCGGGGTGTTCGCTTTATGCAGCCGCCTTTATAGCTCACTGTTTTTGTTTTTCGTTACTAGTTTTGCTGCGCTTTTATCATTGTTTCTGTAGCGTTTGTTACGATTGCTGATTGTACAAGCCATTTGCCATCACTTCTTTCCTTCCCTCTCGTATTGGGGGCCGTTCTTTCTACATAATTTTGTTGCTGCTGCTGCTGCTGTTGTGTGTGCCTACGGATCCCTCCTGCGGTTGCCTGCGCGAAGCTTTGCTGTTGTCATATTATCTAATTCCCGAGATCGATCTCGCATCAAGCCGGTTGTTTTATGAGCTGTGTTATGCCCGTTTTGCGGTCGTGCTTTATGCCAGCCCCGTGGTTCGTGCTGGTTCGCTGCCGGTGGAAAAGCCGGTGTTTGTGTCTTTTCCCGCTGGTGAGCGAGTTTTTATTTCATTTGCTGCTGCTGCTACGGCTGCCACTTGCTTGCTGCGACTGTAATATGTATAAATATATCTGTCCATTCGGGCTTTATCCTCCATTCTGCTGGTGCTTGTTGTACTCTTTTTCGTTGTTGTTGGTTTTGGCTTTTGTTTTTACTCTGCGCTTTAATGAATGCCAAGACCGTTAAATTGAGATTTATGGAGGTACGGGCAGATCGGAACAGTTTGAGCAGGGAAACAAATCTACCCCGGGTTCCGGGCCGAAAATTGTTTCTCATCTTGGCCACGGCCTGGCCTGGCCCGGTCGGGTTCTTCTTGGCGTGTGTGTGTGTGTGGTTTCCGTTTTTATTGTGCCACAGTGCCACGACCGTCCGTGTTTTCCAGCGGCCGGGTTTTTCATTGGTTTCATTGATGCGGTGACGGTGGGATAAGGGGAGCGAGTAAGAGGGAGAGAGAGAGAGAGAGAGAGAGAGAGAGAGAGAGAGAGAGAGACGAAGAGAAGTAGCAAAAATCGCACTTCTAGCGTACATATCGCACTGAAATACCAAAAAAAAAAGTCGAAACAAAACAACCTGCACCGAGTGTAAAGTAGCGATTTCAACGCGATTTGCCTTCCATTGCGCCGTGAAGGTTAACGTGCCTTCCCTTCGGTACGGGCCGACCGGCCTGTTCATGCCCGGGCCAACTGAAGCGTTTGATTTCAATGTGGAGCGCGATGCTCCGATGGGTGCCGGGTTGCAACAATTTGCATAATCAGAGACCTTCGGTGCGCTGAAGATTATGATAAGGGAGCAGCAACAGCACCTTTTAACGGGGGTACCTTGGTTCGCTACAAAACAAAAAAACGCACCGTGTCAGGGTGTGTGAAATGGAAGGGAGTGCTTCGATTAATGGCGAATTTATGGAATGGGATGAACATAAAGCCCGGTATGCATTTAGTGTTAATTTTAACTACCACAAATCGTTATTAAAACACGATCAATTTCAAAATGTGTTTGCTGGTAAGCTTTTAAAATTGATATTTTTTGGAGGATTTCTTCAACGAGCTCTCCAGGATTCTAGCAAATTCCTGAATAAAATAAAATAATGTATTAAAATTAAACACTCAATAAACTGATCTTGAAATTTGTCTTCAGAAAGAACAATATATTTCGAATAAAACTTCATACAGCTGAGCGAACTAGATTTGTGAACTTGATTGAATCATTAAACTGAATGAGTGAGTCTGTATCTGTGAGAGTTAGATTCACGTTTGAGCGAAAAGATCAGGAATCTCTGGAGATTTAGTGATGCGTAGAGAACTAAAAACCTTTAGAGATCCAAGTATTGTTTGAGATTCCTTTTTAGAGATTCATCAATAGTTTGAGTCAAAGTCAATATAGTCATGAATAGTCATGAATCAAAACGATTTGAGAGACTCTTTACTGGACAGTCACTTGAAAAAAATAAAACAAAATGTTCCGAACAAAGCATTCTCGGGTTAAGTGTATTTGATTTTGAAGGAAACATTAGCTTGAATGAATGAGTTAATCACGAAAAGAGTTTGATCCTCTGAAGCTACATCAGCCGTTACAGAATCAAGAATTTCAGCAGACCAAAGAGTTATCAGATATTCTTCTCATGAGACTAATGAATCGTTTAAGAATTGACTCACAATTGAAAGACTCTTTACTGAAGAGTCGTAACGAAGAATGAATCAAGAGTTTTAAAATATAGGGACTAGTGCGCATCTATGTATTGAAAGTCCTGCTACTTCCTACCGGATATTCGAAGATTTGCCTTATTTAACAGTGTTTTTAATGTCCTTTTCAAAACACGACTCTTGCGTTATCGTCAGCCCTAATTCTTGTCCGTTTTTTTACTTTGTACTCACCTTCCAATAGGTACGGAATGACCGTTTCTTCATCCTGGTGCGGCAGGACAGGACAAAGGAAGGCAAAACATGAAAACGCATTACATCGCGCGCCTTAAAAGCGAAGGCTGTCGAGTCACTTTATGGACGATGGTACGCTAGGATGGATGGATGGGCTTTTTTTTTACTGTGTGTGTTGCCGTGTTACTTTCGAGGAAAAGAAACATTTTCACGTGAAAGAGAAAAACACATCTCTCACTTCTTGTGAAACGATGTACTCCCAAAAAATGGTTGGAAAGTTTTTTCAGTAAGAATGTAAACGCTGTAAGGACATCGATTTTGGCAAGCTTTGGTAGCTGCCAGTACCTTCGGAAAATTCTCCAATAAATGGCACAAGAAAAAAGAAGGAAAAAAGGAAAAGAAACATAAATTGAATTACGAACAACAATGGCGCGGGCGTTAATGAGGTGAAACATATTAAATTTGTTTCATTTTTTGAGGGTTGTTTTCCCATCCACAGACAGCTTCCATGTTGAGCAATGCAAAGTGCCCTCTGTAGCAGTGAGTTTGTTTTATTTTATCCTTCGAAGAAAAGGAAAGGTAAACTTTTTGCTTGTGCCATGCTGCAACACTCACTTGCCCTGGTTTTGTTATGTTTGATTGCTTCGGGCACCATTATCATCTGCAAGCGATGTACCAAAGTTTCGGAAAATATTTACTCCCTCGTTTAGCCGGAATACATTGCCATTGGGGGGGTTTTCTTTTTCTTTCACTCCCCCAATCTCCAACAATAATGCAAAACGAAAGAAAAGTGAACGAAAGAAGTGTTTTTAAATGATTTCCAGGGGTGTGAGAACATGGTTTTTAATAAACATGTCGCTAATGCCTTCCGGGCAGGTAATTCTCTCTCATTTCGTTTGCTTCCAGTTCTGTTAAAATTGTTATTTATTTTACAAAAGATAAAGCTTTAAAAACCGAACCTCGCAATCGGCGCTATCGTAAGCAATAAATTAAGCTTGTATAAAAAATCATTAAATAAACGGCGCAACACGCCACGCAAACGGTGCAAAACCGCATGGCTAATGTGAGCAGCGGGTCATAAACGAAGTGAACAAATTTCGCACTTCAATACCGCACTGTGGCTGACCTCTGTACGCGCTCGGGAAGGATATAAAAATGCTTTTTAATGATGTAATGTCCGGGCGTGATGGGGAGTCGAACCAGAAACAAAAGAAAGAAAGAGAAAAAAAACACAGACGGTGCAAAAGAAACATAAAATAAAATCAAAAGCCCGAATGATGCACCCAGGACAGTACAGTGAGCAACAAGAGCTACGAAAATATAAATAATAAAAATAAAAAAAAAACACACACACACAACACGGGGCAATAAAGTAACTGAAGCAAAAGGAACGAATGAAACAAATAGCAGCAAAACGCACAAAAAAAAAAGCCACGAAGCGGTATGAATAAAACATTTCGCACATAAAATGCACTCGCGCAGCAGCAGCATTTTGCAGGAACAGTTTTGTCGCCCGCACGCCAGGCGGAACCATCACCAGCTGCGAGATGCAAGTTTGGATGCGTTTAGTGCGCTAGGTTTAGCTGAGCGTGTGGCGAGGTACTAAAATGCACCCACACACAACACAGCGGCCAGCTGATGCAGCCCGAAATTGCATCGCAGCTGCAAGTGCACAGGGGAGTGTCGTTAAACGGTGAGGTTGAAGAAGGGCATTGAGGTGAGTACGGGTGGGTGTGTTCGAATCTCGGGAAGAAGGTTTTTTGTTTCGTTTTGTCAAAGTGGCGAATAATAAATGGCGCTTTTTACTGGTGTACGGTTTCATGCCCGGTCGTTGTGGTGCATCTTAGTTAAAAAAATATATATTCTATTACCAACCGAGCAAGTGGATTGAGTATTTAGATGCGATCCAATCGAACCTGCGCGAACTATTTCGTGGAGTAAAAGAGTCACTTTGCTGAAGCATCTGTTTACATATTTCGTATATTAAGTACAGTGTTCGCCATACTTTGCTCACCGTGTGCAATTAATATGCCGAAATTTGTGCTTTCATCTGATAAAATTGTCTAATTGATGATTTTGGTTTTGTCATATCATGTGGGACTTTTGTGATAAAATGTGTTTGCTTCTAAAATCAGTTTGTAAAACCAGGAAATTATTGCAGTACTACTGATATACTATGATACTTACGTATAGAAGAGATGTCTAGTGAATGTTGAGACTCTTTAATAAACTGCAATTTTGCCGACATCAGTACTCACTGTACCCATCACCCATAAACAACCTTTTTAATACCTTCTCCAGCTAGCAGCTACAGTGTGCGTCATTATATATGCACAGCAAATCGTAAAAAGCCACTCCTTTGGCGCTAAACGATGCAGCAGGGTTTAACGATTCACCGTGGCAGCACCCACGCACCAGGCAAATTAAAATCAACGCGCCCGTCACTAATGACATGATGCGTTGATGGTGTTCACATATATTTTTATTTTTCTCGATCTATCAAGACGGGCCTCTAGCTATGCGACAATGTTGCTCTAGGTGATGATGCACAAAATATGCCAGCCTTCGCGAGCTGCAACAGTTCCCTCCAAAAGCAGCGATAATTATTGTTTGTCATCTAAGGGCGCTCCGGTGTATGGTGTGGGTTTGTTTTTACTATTAAATGAAGCCGCCACACACAAAGCAGGTGCTTTTTCAGGCTGGGAAGGTTATCGAAAGCACACAAAACCGTTGCCAGTGGTGAGGGTTTTTTTTTTCATTTCTAAGATGAGAACGACAAGTACGAGGCGGTTAGCTACAGACGCCCGACCGACCATGGCCGTGGCATTAGGCGGCATATATTCAATTAGAGCCTCCACCGTTTGCGTGTACATTAATCTGTGGCGATTGTAAGCAGAAATGCGGGTACATCACATCATTCGAATATGCAAAGATGGCAAACAGCTGGAGACAATTGTTTCTTTATATTTTCTGTACATTCCGGCAGCGTTGAGTGAACTTCTTTGGATGAAGTTTGTTTTACACGTACTTTTAGCTTTAATGTTTTTGAGATAATATTAAGAAAAGAATAGAGTAACTTAATAAAATGAAATTTAATCTTAAAATATTGAAAAATCCTTTGTGTACTTCAATGATTCCAGAAAACCTAACCTATCACACTCACGATCACATTTATTTAACAAAACCCTATAAATCGTAGACGATTTTCAAATGCAAAAAAAAAGGTGAAAAAAGAAACATCTCCCACGGCTGAATCGACTACACCATCGTGCCTCTAATCTGCCAACTGATTTATGATCTTCAATGTCCAAAAACTAGCAAAAACAAAAAATCTCCATCAAACGCTCCCGAGACAGAAGGTTAGTGTTTGCGTGCTTGCTAGGTGGGGTTTGCTTGTTTTTTTTTTTTTGTTTGCTGTTGTTCTGTGCTTCATTGAGTTGTGGTATGGCCTTCGGATGACATTATTATTATCATTGTGTGCATTGTGAGCTTTCCGCCTAAAAGGGGATGGTACCCCGTGGCAGTCGCCGTGTTTCGGTGTTTGATTTGCTTTGAAAATCCCTGCACAGCTCAGCGGCTACATTTCTATTCCGTTCAAAATTTATGTTTCGATTCTCTTTCGCACTCTAAAACCAACCGTTCGAGGCTGAAACGGATGGATGCCATGATAGACAACAACCAAAAAAAAAAAAGAAGAATAGAAGAACATTAGAATAATAGTGGCACGCGAATGAAACAAATTGGAGCTGGGGATTCAAACTTTCCGCCAGGGGGTCTATTTGTGTGCTTTGTGAAGCTATACAGATGGATATGATGATTGTGTTTGTTTGGAAAGATAAATTAACCGTAAGGGAGTTTAGACTATATCGTTGAATTACACAAAAGAATTGTTAAAATCTGAGCCTTTGAAAGATTACTAATAAAATTAGTATTTAGATCTTCAATTTTACTTACGGGTAAAATTAAATTTTTAACTAAAATTGCAATAAAATTATCGAGAAGTTTTACTGATTTTTCTCACTACAAAACACTCTGATCCATTTCCAAATTGTTTTTATTTTAAGTACATAACTGCTTTGTTTTACTTTTCTTTTTTTTATAAACACTTGGAATATTGTTGTGACGACTGAGCGCCAATACAGAAACACCAGCAGGGTTCGTTTTCATTGCGAAAAGATTTATTGTGTAGCCTGCAGTAAAGGGTACCCCGAAGGGTTGACATTCCACTCGGTGGTATCGGAATGATGCCAACCTACTCCTCCCCTCCCAAGTACTGTTCTTCGGTGTCCGTAAGGTCCTCGCTCTCCACGTATCAGCACACGAAACGAAGTAAATAAATCGACGTTAACAACTGAATCCGTTTGCGTTCGGTGTGTTGTCATAAAAATGGATTTTATAGTAAACAAACGTCTAGGACCACCGTGCCCTTTCGCTCTGGCCACCGCATTCCCCGTCCCTGCCTTTTCGGTCGGTTAGTCACACCCGCGTGAAGGGGATCAACTATCGACCATCAATGGCCTCCAACAAAAGCAGGAAGTGTGTACGACGCCGGAGTGCATCGATGCATTGCAAACATTTAAACATTGTTGCAACCGAACGTTTGGGATGAGCACAAGCGCACTGTTAGGCGATCTTTGTTTGCAAAAACATAAATAAAGCACAATTTATTGCACATTTTATGAGGCATTAGTTTTCGCGATTGTTTGTAATGTGTGTGAGTGCTACCGATCGATTGATTTGCGTTTATTGACGAAAAGCGTAATTATTTGCTCGTGGGCTTACTGCACTGCCTGGTTTATTTGTTTTGGTCCATCGCACAAGCGATAAATAATCTATTTCAATGTAAATTTTAACCGAATAAGCAATTGCTGGATGGGGCGGTAAGTACAACGCGTGCATATTATTAAGCTATCAACCACTGTCGATCAGTGATAAAAGCAGTATCGAGCATGGTATAACAATTATTCTCGAAACGAATTGAAGCACGTTTGTAGAAATCTTATAAGGGAATGTAGCATAATTTTTGATAACCAAACATGAGCACATTGAACATACCAACAGGGTGTTTTGCCTAAGATTTTGAAGGAGCCTAGTCTTAACGTAGATTTGTCTTTTTTTATTCAATAATAAAAAATCCGTTTATAATTAATTGATACTAACAATTGTTGCCACTTTATGTTTGTTCCATTTATCTACCTTATTTACCAAATTAAGAAAGTAAAATAAAATTACAAAATAAAAATATTAAATTCAATAAAACTTATTTACGCTTAGCGAACCCTGCATTTAGTCCACCTAATCACGTATGTAAGTGAGCGTACTGTTCCACCTTTTGGGGCACATTAGCATCTGCCTGTTGCCACCCCGTTAGTAGACAACTCAGAACAGACCGAATTTCATCTTGAGACACAAGTTTGCAGACACTTTCCGGTTTGAGACACAACCTGGCAAAAAAGGGGTAGGGCATCAGGGAAAAGGGTACGGGAAAACTGAGCAACTCCCGCCCGGTTTTTTATTTCCGATTCGCTTCGGTCAGCTGAGCGGACCAGAGTGCTGTGGCACGCTGGGAAAAAGGCCGTTTTGCGCGCGATCAAGTGAAAGAAGCATTCCCGGTCGATTGAGTTTCCCGGACACTCCCGGTTACCGGTTTCGAAGGGCACCGAGCGCCATAATTGTTTCACCAGCGGGCACCGGTGTCGCGTCATTTCTCTTTTGTCTTTAACCTTTTTTTCGGTTTCTTTGTTGCTGCTTGTGTTTGCTGCGAGACGTTGCCTTTTTGCCCCATTGTCGACCGATTCGTGGAGGTGCCACAATTTTCCGGCTCAGAAGTTCTCCGGTGCACACCGGTGCCCGGCCGCGGTTCAGGCCCATTTATTTTCTCATCGCAGCCGGAGCGCTTCGGCTTCACGCTCGGCCACAGCTGATTGAGCTCGATGCTTGATGGGAAACTGTTTCGGGGTTTTGCGTAGTTTTGTTCTGCTGTCAATGTCGGGGACTCATTAGAGGTGTTGCTTAGTTGTTGTTCAAAGATCGCGCTCGAAGAGGATCGTTTACATTGAAACGATTGTGCGGTGAATTGTGTATGCTGGCGCATATAAGCAGATATGTTATTGAAGAAAATGACAATTCTTGCAGTAGAAAAGTATAAAATGTTTGAAGAAAAAGCAATTCTAAGGGAAACAATAGTACATCTCGAAGAATTTAAATATAAACGAAAGATACTAACTTAGACATTAAAGACTATTGAAGTTCATCAAAGTTTATTTGACATTCGTGGTACTTGAGATATTGATGACTTGGATATTAATTTCTGCTATTGCAGGTTTTCTGGAGATTCAGTGACCTGGAAATCTTCAAATTTAGCTTGAAGGTCAATAGATGTATGTAAGTATATAGGAAGGTCCTTCAAGAAATTCGTTCTCCAATTTTCAAATATATTTTCGTTTCAATCTTGAATATCTTCTGGATTATTATAATTTTATGCATATGTTTAATTGTTTAGCATTAAAAAAGATGCACCATTTCTGTTATGAAACGTGTCAGATACAAATTCAAATGTGGCCTACAACTGTTGCTTTGTTTTTGTATTTGGACTTAGACATTCATCCACCAAAAACCAAACCCAAAAGCAGTGCGTTAACGGCATTGTCCACAAAAGGTTGTCCACAGGTTCGTTAGGTTGGGTCGCACAACAACTCACCGGGGGAGGGAAGATCCCGTTGTAAAACGCACACCCACCCCACCGGGTGGTTTGCGAGTAGGTTGATAATAAATGCGGCATTTGCCGTTTTTAAAAACAAAAACAAACTCGCGGCCAAATCTAATGCGCAGCAAACGCAAACACTTCGACACCGGTTCGATCGGCAGGCCCGTTTAGATATCCCCCGGCCCATGGTGACACCATCACCCGGCTGCACACCTTCTGCATGCTTGATCAGCTTCGGGACCGGTGCGGGCAAATCACAAATGCCCGGTACCGACCACCGCCCCAACTCGCCCCGTTCGCGCGCACGCCACACGACCGTTCATGCAGCGGGTACATAACAATGCCTTCGGGGATGCCGGGTGCCAGAGTACACCCGGGAGACTTGGAATCGAGAAGCATGGTTCGAATTATTATTGCCGCTAAGCACAAATTCAACTTCGTTCTTCCGTTCCTCGCTTCCCCTCTCCCTCACCCGATGGGTGGGCGGGTGCGATTCTAGCGGCCATGTTCCCAAGAGGGTGTACGATTTTCGTGACGATTCGGCCATGACCATAATGGACGAGCGGACGGACGGAGTGGTGCGTTTTTTCAAAATCCTTTGGAGAGAAATTGATACTAGGCTCACGTGCGATAGTCGTGCCGTTTTGTTGTGTAGCGCTGGAACTCCAATGTTGGGGCCGGGCCGGAGATGGCGTTGGAGGGAGTTGGATCTTGAGGCAAGGAAGAGAAGTACCATAATTTACCATTTTGGGGAGTTTCTGGGGATGATGATCGATGATCAATGTGACTGATGCTGAGCGCGTTGATCTTAAGTGAATAAAATACACACGGGACGAGAGATAAAAGCGCTCCACACAAGTTCGTCTGAATTCTCCAAGGTGAGTCCGAGTTGACTGAGTTGGAGTGTAAAAATAGCCAAATGATGTCGAGAATAGTAATTAAGGTCTACTATGAGAGGAAGGATGCTGCATTTTATTCGTTAAAGTTGGAATAAAATTGTTTCATTGTTTAGTGATTCAATAATTTAAATCAATCAAGTACTTTTAAATACTACTTTAATATGTATCAAATAATGATACGCATTTCGATTACTGCAACTTAAAACAAATAATTATACATTAATAAATACCTAGAATCACGTGAACTTAAATGTGTGCCATCCACTATCCAATTGCATCGTTTCATCTCGTTCGTTGTAATTAGCTGTCCGTGGATCACATATAACTTCATACGGACGGGCTGTAAACCCACTAGGCACTCGGCCGAAAGGGAGTATTTATTTGCCTTTGTGTGGCTGTGTGTGAACCGTAACCGAATGACGACATTAATTACGGTCCTTTGAACGGATCCGTTGCCAAGGATGATGAAATGATTTCTTCGTCATCTTTCTTCCAACCTATTCGCTTCTTTGTCTGCGATGTGATGGTCGGAACCGATGCGCCCGGAAAGGTTGGCATCAGTGTGCAGCGCTCACTTTCACTAAGATGAGTTGGAAGGATTTTACAGGCAGGCTGACAGGAGGGACGCTTAATACAAATAAATCTTTCGTGTCTCGATGGCCGCACGATACCCGGCGGCAGATATGCAATTTGCACCGTAGTAAAGTATAATTAGGCCCCCAATCAGTAGAAGGTGGACCCCTTTTAACGGGTAGAGAATGCGCCTGGAAAGGATTCAATGTTGTCCGGTGTCTCTTGTGTTTACCTTTGCACAGGTTTGTAGCTCGCTCGTTTGAGTGGAGGACTACACATCGTCGAGGACCGCGCTGTTGCCACGCCGCTAGTCACGATGGTTCGGTCCGGTCCCATTCGCACCAGAGTTAAGCAGATTAAAAACCCATTTGCGAAACATCATTCACTTAGGCGACCGACGTTGGGCGAAATGATGACCAATTTATCGCTGTTTGGAGCTGGATGGAGCTGGATGGCCTTTACCTTTTCCTTTTGTTTGCCCTGGCCGTTATCGGGACCCGAGTCGGGTTGGAGATTTGGTGAGCTAAGGATCCATTTTCACAAACACAAAGCACCGGCGCTGGGGAAAGATGTTTGCAGCGATAGCCCGGAGGCATTCGACGTGTATCACGAGGCCCTTGAATAGACGATACGGGGTTACCGTAGACATGAAGGTACTCTCACCAAGGTACGGATAACTTCCCTGAAACGCTGGAGTTGCATCTCGGGGAGTTGCACCACGGTCTTATGATTATTTATTTATGCCATCCACACACACTCCGTTCCGTGTTTCCAATTTCCGAAAGGCTGAAAGAATCTTCCGAATGCCACGGCGGTTCCTTCGCTCCGGAAGCTCTCAATTTGTTTAACACTTTCTCTCTCATCTTCGCAATCCCCCTTTGCGGGTTATGTCGACAAGGGTTTTTTTTGTTTTCGTTGTTGAAGCTATCTTCCGGACATGTCCAACAAACTGGAAAGAGGGCGCCAGCGAGCCAGAGTTGGCCACGAAATTGCACCGCACCCGGCGAATCGGCGAGTTGTTTACAGCGCGCGAGTGCATCCAGCCGGCACCGGTAACCGGCGCTTGGTGGGATGCAACCCAATGCAAACACCATTGTTCCGGACGACCGGCTTTCCCGGGGGTTATCGGAAAGTCGTGGAATAAAAAAAAAAACGGGCCATAAATAATGTCTGCCCGGTTCTTCCGGGATGCGTCGCTTGGTTCCTTTTTTATGCTCTTTCTCTCTCCCTCGGTTTGAGAAATCAGCCATGTGTTGCAGTTGCTTAGGTTGGGCATTTTCAAATCCAGCGTGCGATCAGGAGGAATAACATGAATGGGAGTGTTGTTCCGACTTGCTTCAAATGAGACAAAGTTTCGAGACCGCACCGAACATAGGTATAAGAGTGGTTCGGTCACCTTCCCAACCATTCGTACCTTTAGAGTCACTTAGACATCTCTCTCTCTATCTTTCTCTTTCTGCGTTGGGTACTGAAGTTGTTGCGAAAAGCTCTTGGGCGATGACTACCAGCCCAAAAACCACAAGCAATCTGGCACCCAGGCAGGACTACCAAAACTACTACAATGTCTTTCAGGTTCTCTCCACTATACGAACATATAAACACACACCCTCGCTTCAAGGGTTTTTGCGGTTCGCCTCCGGGTGGTACACGACCGTGTGTGCGAAGAAGATGATGATGAGTTATAAGCAAGTTTTTAATAATTCATCGAGTTGTAATTACGGTACGGGTTGCGGGTTTCGCAAGTTTTGGCGTCGCAGTCCACAGTCCACTCTGCCCACCCGCGGTGTGTGTCGGCTGCCGAATGGTGGTCCGGCCAATGTGTTACACAATGTCGCGCTCTTGACGTCACCACGACGGCCCGGTGTCGTCGTCGTCGCCAGTGAGAGAGCAGGAAGCGTCTTTCACGCTGCTTGCTTTTCCGGTCAATAATTAACGAGGGTGGGCTGGTTGTTGCTTGTTTTTTTTTTTTTTTGGGAGGCCGATGGTGACCGAAGGTGGGTCTCCCCGGTACATTTGGCTCGGGTTGGCCAAACCCGTCGAAATAAATGAGGATTTTGACACTTGAAGTTTTTCCCGTACGCAGCCGGGTGTTGGTAGAAATGCCTTCGTTAGATGAATTAATCAGCAGAAGTTTGTATTAGGTTTTGCTAGTGCGGAACGCCAAACCGGCACAGCTGTGGTTGCGTTTATAAGCAGGTGTTGGAGGACTCGAAGAAGCAAAATTAAGCTGTCGTTACGATTTATTGATTTTTATGAGGGTGTTTTGCAACTCTTGTTGGCGTTGTAAGACAAACTTTAAGATTTTTATTGCTTTTTATACTATGTCCAGTTAGAACACAGAGATTAATTATCTAAAAAATTAAATAAATTAATAAAATAAAACATCTTCTAAGCAATGCATTGCATTTATTGCTAAAAGGGTAAGATGTTCTTTGTTCTTCGTAATGTCTGTAAGCTCCCTATGCTCTGCTTATTGAGCAATGTTTGTGCCGCTTATCAGCCGATCAAGCCCACGGTGCGGCTGTTGCTTTACCTTTGCCCTTTAGTTATGCGCCAACGCCGGTGGCTTTGTTTTTTGGGGTTGGGCGGGCGTAAACAGGTGTATTAAAATTAATTTGAAGAAATAAAAGTTATTAGCCCGGAATTGGTGCGCAATAAAAACGCAAAGAAGCAAAGAAAAAAAAAACACATACAGGGAAAGAAATATAACCGACAGCAGGTAGGAACAAAGTAAAAAGTGGTCATTCGGCATAGCGAGACGGTACGCATCGTTACGTCCCAGGGCAAAACGCTAACGCGCGTTCGAGGTCACTTTTCGTGGTGTCTTACACTGCCACTGGGGAGGAGGGGAGTGGGGAGGGGCGGGAGTGGAAAAAGGTGACCGATTGGGTGGCCTGTTTTCTAATTGAAACTACAAAGCCTATGGCTTTTCCGACCACTTTATTGCCACGGTCGGCAACAACGCACCGCTTTAAGACCCATTTACTTCGGGTGTATTACATTACACTACAAAACAACAAACTACCGCCGAACTGCCGGACTCGCTCAAGCGGACATGTAGTGATTTATTGGCAATATCAAACGCCACGGCACACGGAACGCATAAATCTAATTGCAGCGTAGCACCGGTTTAAAACAGGCGCGCGCTTTCTGGAAGACCGCCGGCTGAATGGTCGGTTCGGTGCTGCCTTTTGTTGTGCCCGGAATGAAAGCCGACCTTCTTTGTTTCGCCAAAGGGCCATAAAGGAAAATGGGACACGGCAACGCGTCACTCGCGCGCACGGCTAAAATGGGTGAAAATTATCAAAAACCGTTTATCTCCGGCGCGTTCCATCCGCCAGTGCCTGGCCGAGAGCATTTTGCGATCATAATCGGCACGGTGGAAAAATGCCGTAAAAACATGTGCAATAAAATGGGTGGAATTGGCCGTGTGGCAGCTGTAAAACGTCGGAACGGGTGACCCTTGCCGAACCGGAACCGGGAATGGTGGTGGCGCCGAAAGAGAAATGCTTTCCATTCAGGCGGATTGATCGGGAACCGACGTTTGGCGAACGATCGATTAGTTGCAGTTGATGCTGTGCTTGAAGGGAAGGTGCATTAAAGTGCATTATTAGCCTTTTGTGTGATCTTATCGATTTGCATTGTGCATTGATGCCCGGTACAAGCGATTGCACAGAAGATACTGCACCCAGGACCGATTTCTCTTTCCAACCTGTTTGGAGGTTAGTCCGTTTGGAGCGGATCTTAAATACCTCTTCCCAGTGAGTTCGATACTTGGAAGATGTTTTTAATTAGAAAAATGTGTTGCTGCTGCTGTGAGTGATGTGAGTATCTCGTAAATTAATTTGTAATCATCTCATCATCCCATCTAGCGGATGGAACATTCTTACACGCCACGAAAATGGGATGCGGGTTTACCATCCATCTGCTTCGATGCGGTACAAAAAATTAGCTTCAATTCTCACCATCTCGAACGTGAAATTTGTTACAATTCCAGCCCATTCCATGTTTTCGGTCACAGATTCTAGCTGTGACAGTCCCTTTGGAAACCACTCATACACATACAAACAACGTAACGTAATGTTACCACGCGCGCTGTCAGTGAACATTTGGCTAACGGAGGCTAAGGGCCAGAAATTGATATTAATGACGATGGTTTATTTCTGGGTAAAATGGTGCAAAAGTGGTACGAGCGTAGCTGGGCCAGTGCCTTCAGTGCTACTTCAAAGTGTCGCTTTTTGGAGCTAGTTTGTTCTGTGAGTGGCGCATCTTCTCATGCGTGACTAAGGGAAGAAGGCATGTTCGATTTAATAAATGTCACCGTTATGTGTACTTGTGCTGTCAGGTTGCTACCGAACTGCCCCTACATTGTTGCATGTGAATTTAAACTCTGGTGCAAAATAGGACAGGGAATGTTTGTCTAAACTGCTGTTGAAGAAAACGATAAGCTTAGTTGAAAAGCAATTTGGATTCAAAAATTAAAAATATTATAAAGTGTACTAACTTAAAGTCATCTAGGTTCTTACAATTCTATAGTTCATTAAAAATATTGTAAAAAAAAATCATTCAAACCCTCGCAATTCCAAAGAAAAAAAAAACTCAGCTAGATCCGTTGAAAACTTGGAAACAAATTAATCAATACCATTTTAAATTAAAAAACTGTCAATCATAATATTATTCACCACAAACAATAATGACACCGAAACAATATCTGGCAGCACGAAAGAATTTCACTTCATCATCATTTTGTTGCTGTCCGGATGGAATTGAAACAGACTTTGCAAAGCGTTCTAACGCTGTTGGCCAACTTTTATGTTGTATAGTCCGGTTCTGGTTGTTGTTTTTTTTCGTACGAATTCCCCCGTTCGGAAAGGTGCAAACAATCACCTTTCGACAGCTTGCCGCCTGTTTGTGCCGAGCGAAACAAGCAAACCATCTAAACAAACTTTCTTGACAAAAGCAAAAGCAAAAAAAACGGGACGAAACACGAAGCACAATACGGAATGAAAAGCCCAAGAAAATCATTGCAATGCATTCGTTAGCCTAATTTCCAGCACAAACTGTGGCGGCGGGTAACTGTGTGGGTACCGGAACAAGTGGGTTCCCGGTTCCCCTGCTTATTCCCGACGGTAGACGCCCGACGCTTGGACAAGAAAGACAAGAAATAAATTAAAACTTCTATTTGAATGGAGTTTCCCTTCTCGGGTGGAGGGTTTCCTTCTTTTTCTGTCCAGCCTTCCCACAGCTATCCACACACACACACTGGCTAACTTCCGGTTCTAACCCGAACGATCAGGACGACGGTGTCCTTCGAAGCACACCGAATAATCCAAAAAACAAAAACAGGGAAAAGAAAAAGAAAGAAGCCAGGAATTATTCTTAGCACTAACCGACCCCCTCCCGAAACCCACTTGGGAAATGGGGTAAACCGTGGGGCCGAGGCCGGGTTGGGTGGACAAAGCTAAACCGCATCACTGGCCCGGCCAACCGACACTCATAAAGCAAAAGTCCGAGTCTGGCAAAATGGAAAATCGTCACGCAGAGCACAGATTTAGATTTTTCCGAGAGCGGCTTTCGCCTCGAATTCCATGCCCCTGTGCCCGGCGTTTCCAGTAAAAGAAGGAAACACACACACACACACACAAAACACGTCGTCACCCTTCGGCACCGACCGGGCGCGGCCAGCCTGGCCCGCATGGTAAAGACAAAAGCGCACCGGGAAGTGAGTGGAAAATGCATTAAATATTTATGCAAATCTCACGGGCAGTTCATCGTTGTGTTTCGTGGGATGGATTTGGACCTCGGCTTTTGCTCGAAGTGCCATTTTTGTTCGTCCCGTTGCAAATCTCGAGCACTCATTCGACTGATTTTGCCGTGATGATGAAGAAGGACGAAACAAAAAAAAAATGCGGAGACGCGTCCAGGATTGAATAAACTACCACACGGGGCCACCGGGCGTGTAGGCTGGCCTGGGTTTGCGTTTTATTTTTCCTTCCCTGCTATGCTCCACATTTTTTAGCCACAGCCATCCAGGAAGCCAACCCGCCGAACTCCGGCGAGCCGGTCGGAAAAGCTTTTATTTTATTTTCTTCCTGCTTTTTCTCGGTTGGGATTTTGTTGTTGTTGTAGTCCCACCCGGCGACAGGAACGATGGTGAACAAATAAGCCTAATTTAAATTTAAAGTGCATACACTTAATGTGTCCCTTCCGCTTGGTGTTTTGCCTTGGTCCAGCCAAGCGCCTTGTGCACACTCTGGTAGTGACTTTTGCATTTTCGTCCGAACAGAAAAGAACAGCCACACAGAGACAAAAGCAACAACTAGTGGATTGGTGCTGTCTGTAGTATTGTGGTACCGGCATGGTCACGGGAGCAGTTCTTGTTTGCAACCGGGCAGCAAAAAGGCTCCGACCGTCCGGATCGAAATGTTTATGGTAAATGACAAATTCGGTATATTGTCGGAATGAGTGGTCGACAGGATGCCTTTAGTGTGCTGACTTTTGGGTAGTCGAACCACGTCACACCATGGCTCGATCAAGTGGAAAAACCACACCGACAGGCCGGCAAGAAGCAGGTCGGTTGAGTGACAGAGTTTTTCCTTCTTCTCGGGAACGGCGAGAGCGTTAAGGAGTGCACTCCGATTGCTGTACGGTGGCCAAGAAATGGCAATTCTAGCTACCGGGATAAGGTGTGTGAAGAAGTTGCAGCACAGAAAATTGAACCAGAGAACTGTTGTTAGGTATTAGTGACTAATTCTCAATTGAAGATGATGATTTAGTGAGACAATTTTAAGGACGTTCGATTACCGATGAGAAGAGAACTCTGTGAGTCTCTTGTGATAGAGTGATTCTGGGTAATTCTGATTTCAAACATGATGGATCTTCCTCATCCTGTTCCAGTCTTGACATCGTTTTGAGAGTTCCAGAATGATTGACCATGTCCCACTAAAGACACTAGAACTCCTAGAACTGACGACCAAACGCTCTCTTTAGCGATCAGAGCACCTTCAAAGACTTTGTGCTACAAAAGTACCACACGAAAACTTCTTCATCAACCCAAGAACTACTTTTTGTCTACCAATCGACACATTTCCCCTGTCATGTTCGTCTCACCATGTTGGCTTTGCCCGACATTTGCCGCGCTTCCTTTGCCCGATTCTATTTCTGGCTGGATATAGTTTCCTCCATTTCATCGCGTTAAAATAAAGTTCAAAGTGTTGAGTGTTCCTGTTTTGTCAGCCTTCTTCCAGCCGGCACGACCGTTCATCTAATAAGGCGCCACGTTCCGGACACGGGTGTACGAAAGTTTCGATTGTTTATTGAAACAATTGAAGCGTGCTAAGCGCGAAATGAAACCAAACGTACCGACAGGAAAGCGGTGCTCGGGAGTGAAAGTCGCCAGAAGCGGCAACATAATTCGGGAGCAAACAAACAAACCAAACCAAGAAAAGAAACTAAATGAAACCTTACCATAAAAAACCCAAAAACACGGATGTGACGATTGTATTCCCGTGATGGTGTTTTATGCTTTTAAAGTCCGTATACCGACGACGGGAATCGGTTCGCCTCTCTTCAAGTCAGCGCCCATGCAACGAATATTTAAATCTAATAACAACCGATTGCATAATTTTACCGGGCGTCGATAAGAGAGGTTGGTGGCGGTAGCGGCGGTGGCCATAGAAATCCATTTATGGGGGGACCTGCACCTTTTTGATTCACCTGCCAACCACTAGCATAATGCTGGCGGTACGAGGTCTCATAAGTATGCACAGGTTTATGAAAGCCATAAATCAGTTTACACGGGGCATTTGTTGCGCAGCTCGTATTGCATAGAAATTGGTCACTTAAAATCGTGATGGAGCCGTACAGGAAAGTGGGGATGGTGTAGAACTATTCTTTAGACTCTCATTTCCATTACGGTGAATTGGTTTACGTTCAAACTTACTCGTAACAAATTTCCATTTTTGATCATGTAAATAATTAAAAATGTTCTAAATAGTACACTTTACCTTTGGTTCAGCTTTTAATTGGACTTTAATCAATTTTTTTTTCCAACGTTAGTACTTCTCTTATCCGTTGTCGATCTTTTTCACATCGATGAACTGATTTATTATTCACACCTCGTATCTAAAAACTTCATTCACACCAGATTTCTAAAAGTTAAAGTGTCCGAATCACTGCAAAGGTTCATATAGCTAAGATGTGTACACAAAATATGTGTTTTTCCTAATAAAAATACTCATTCTATGCTACTTACCTAATGAACAATCTCGTTCATTCTAATAATTCAACAGGACATTCATCAGAGTACATTTTCCAGAATCATTCCAAATTTCCCACAGCGCTTGGACGCAATAAACACCGAATCGCTGATCCGACACAAGAGAAGGAATGTTGGGACAAAAACATAAAAAAAAAACTCAATGATGGAACCGATGCCCATCACTTCTAATTAAATTTCTCGGAAAACTTCAATCATACCACCTGCTCGATTTTACTTCCTCGTTTTACGAATCTAACTTTTGTCTTTTTTTTGGATTCGGTGTCACCACACACACCGAGAGAAAAAAATCCTATGTCCTAATAAATTCCATGTTCCATCGTCAAAGGCCTAAAGCGGACCGTGAATCCGATGTCAGTTTCGCCCATCGAAGATCATCCGAACCAGAGCTGATACATTCCTTTTATGCTCGGGGGATTTTTTCCCCTTCTCTCTCTCTCTCTCTCTCTCTCTCTCTCTTGCTCTCTCTCTCTTTCTCTCTCTTTTTCCCCATTCATACGCGTCCAGTGAAAAGCTCCGGGGAAAATATAGCGAACGCTATATCCGTGCAAATTCGTTTCTGTCCATCAACCTATCAATTATCGCACTCTTCAGTTCCGTACCGTGCGGGGGTGAGAAAATCGAAAAAGGATCCAATATGCTATAGGATCCCGTTCTCCATATTCTGCCCGAGCGGAAAGTCACTTGTGCGGAACGTGGCCGAAATTGAACCCCGTGACACGTATAGGCACGTGAACCATCCGATCGAACAATGACATGCAATTGAGGATTAAACGGAGTGTTACGGAGGGATAGGTGGGGATTAATGGGTGAGGGAGGAAGGATAAAACATAGATACTAAATGAAGCAAGAATGTTCAAAGTTAGTAGAGATGGATTCATTTATTTGATGTACGGAAAGGGTGTCGGTTCGAGCCACTCGATGAAATGCCGAAAACAAGAACTGCAATAGAAATTTCGAAATATTGGAGTAACTAACTTTCGTTACATGAAATTGTAAATGAACGATGAGAATTTACAGTCAATCTGAATAGAAAGGAATATCTCTCTAAACCATTTAGCAATTTTTGGAATGCTAATTAACTACTTAAGGACACAGAAGTCGTTTCGAAGCAAGGTCCTCTCATTTCCGAAATTAATATTTGACGTTACAATATGTTCAGTATATGCCAGAATCTTCATTGAGTTATAAAAGATGCAATACATCTCCTGATGTAGACACAAAGATACAAGACATTGAAAAAGAAGTCAAACTAGCCTGTTGGATCTTTTGAGTCTTTCTTGGTCAGCTATTCGCTACTTCATGTCGTATTAAACACAAACTGACAAACGCGTGTTCCATACCCTTAATCAGATCCGCGTAAACTGGAAATTCTAGCGAACACTCGAAGATGGGTCACTTAGCGAGGTAGTTTTGAAGAATCTCGAGCCCTGGAAATACCTGAGCCAACTTGAAGTATATTTACTCGATTAGAAAAGATGAAGAAATCAATTTCTGAGGATGAGCATCCCAACATTTCTCTGATCTTCACAAGAAAAAAGAGTTACAAAAATATTTAATGTACCTTCTTCTTTAGAGTTATTAAAGAGCAACTTTAGGAGTTTCTAATGATTCAATAACTAAATTAAAAGCCAAAGTTTCAACTCTGGAGTGATCTCACACAGTCATATCTTCAAAGAGTCACCTCCCAGGCAATCGTTTTACAGATAATTTTGCCCGCTTTCTTCCGATTAGCAAGCGCACTTATTTGTTTGCTTTCGTTTTCATTCTAATCTCCAGCATTAAACTATCCTTTGGTAAAATGGAAATTCTCCCGATTACACCCTGAACTCCGGGAGTCATTGTTGCCGTACACGCTAGTGTAACGATCTAGCCTGGTTGACTGAGTTCTCCCTTCCCCGATACGATTCGAGTCACGATTGCATGAGTTTGCAAAACGGCGACAATGCGGAAACTGGTTTCCAAAGTCCAAAAGAAGAAAAAAAAAAATCGACTGGATGACAAAAAAAAATCATCCCCATGCGGTACGTGGCAGATAATCGGAAACGGCAAGCTTCTGCATATTTTCCACCAATAATATGCTGAACAGTGACTTTTTCCCTTTGTGATGCCGTTTCCCTTTTTGGATGTGTTCTTTCGCAGATTCGCAGAATTGTTCCGAAGGAAATCAGCGTGAAAGAGTCACGCCAGAGTGTGGGGCCGCGGTAATTGAGTTGTCGAACAATCGTGAAACACATTCCGAGCGTTTGTGATTCGCCAAGAATTCGTTGCTGGTTCCGCGCAAGGATTGCCGATTGTCTTGTGCTGTTCATTTCCGCATTGCGATTGTCGCGCGCGCGTGTAAACGCGAAACGAACGTACCCGTACGAACGGAAACCGGGTTTCCGTGGGCAAGTATTACAATTATCTTGCACGGAAAAAGGGTTTTTTTTTTTAGTTTTGGTGCCAGGCACACGTACTGAAATGGCAAAAAGTCTGCCCGAAAGTGAGAAGATCCGGTTGATTTTGGTTTCCACCACTTACCGGAAAAGAACAAGCGTATCTAGCGAGCGTAATGATGCAAAGATTGCAAAACGGTTATTAAATCAAGTAATAACGACCAGCGCCCAAAGAACGGCACAGGACGTCTCTGTTCTCGATGTTGGCGAAGGTATTATTTGTGCTTCTGTTCGTAAAATACCACTCCACTTCACTCGATCGGGGAACGGTCGGATGTTCGGAAGTGGCGCGTTGAAGAGATGCATAATCAGCTTCTAGCAGAACTACTTCAATATTTCTGCTTCATTTGAAACCGTATTCTGGCATCGAGTCGGCTCGATCCGACCAGTCGAATAGAGAAAGTGAGATAGATAGGTCGGGTTGATAGTGCACTTAGCGATCGGTCGGCATTATGATGGTGCCCTAAAATGCACGACCGGAGCAATTTCGCAGCGCGCATTTAGTGTGCATTTAGTGCAGGCAGCTTACGGGCACCGATTGGGAAGACGATTGGATTGCATCGTAGTACGTGGCCTCCCTAGTCATTTCCACCTTCGGCGGGATCTTAAGCTGATTATTGGAAATGGAGATTGCATACCATTAGGATACGCCGGTTTCGTGTTTGGTTGAGTGAACTGAACGGATGGTACGGTCGGCACCGACCAAATCTGTTGTGATTTTCGTGAGATATAGTGCCATTAGTAGGTAATTTGTTGTTCAAGTGAAGATGTACAATCTTGTATTATTAAATGTTATTTTGTTGTTCCCATTTCAATTTTCAGTCTTTAAAATATCGAAATATAATGACTATTCACTTTTAGGAATTATTTATTTTTTAATGTTTACTTTGAAGATTTATAAGGGAAATATTTATACTTGTTATTTCGGAAAAATTTAAATTCTAGGATCGATATTGTAGCAAAATTACTTAAAATCTCATCATTTCAAAAATATTATTAAAAAAATCCTTTCCTTCACAAAAAAGCATAAAAATAACTCACCGTTTGCACTGCAAAAATAATGTGAGCCGTACGGATGCACGCTTTGCAACTAAACTGCAAACGGAATGCACCTTAAGTTTTTAGTTTTGCTCATTAACGGCACAGATTGAAAAACGATACGCGAGACACGATGTCTGACGTAGCCCCGCCAGCTCAATATTGCCGGGTGCATTCTATCGCGATGAAACAATCGGCAAACAGCCGACACGTTTGCCAGTAAACAGCTAATCTGCATCTAAGGCTGGGATACGATATATAGATCGGTATTTATTCCCACTTCACGGCAGCGAAATGTTAAAAATTATTGAGCGAGCGGTGATGCGGTCCACGAGCAGCTACTAAGTGATGGAAAGGAATGTTTGCTTGTCGTTAGTTGTTTTTTTTTTTAGAGTGTGGCTGTTTTGTTGCTGTTTTACGGGTGTTTTTTTTTTTTATTTCCACCATTCCCTGACCGGTGATGATGTTCCTGCCCAGCACTTAATGTGGTGCCGTGGATGGTGCGAACCGCTTACGTGAACTTTTGACTCCGGCACACACGTCGTACGATAGCGCAATCGCGACTCGATCGCAAAAAATGCAAAATGTGGGCAAATATTTGCCGACTGCAACATTAGCTCTAAGCGATGATAAACGATTCACCTTTGGTTTGATGCAAAACAATACAGATGGTGGTGCTATGAGTGGCATAATAACTAATTACCCTCACCGATATTGATCAGTTTGCATTGGAAGGTGAGTGATAAATTAATTGCGAGGGAAGAACGAAAAAACAAACATGCATTAAAGTGCGATTTTCTCGTTTGTTTAGAGTAAATTGATTACTCGTCATGACCTAGTGTAGAAACGGAAAAAAAAGTTCATTAACATCTAATTGAGGATATAAATAAAAATTTTGAATTTATTAAGCAACAAATGGTACGCGAATCAACATTAACAACTGCTAGCCGTTACAAACACCAACTCCAACGACTCGTGGGAAAAATGTATCCTTTTCGGGCGAGATTTGAAATATTGTTCCCCTGTCACATTACACGGAAAAGCTACAATCGCTTGTCTTGACCGACACCAAAGAAGAAAAAACCCAAACAGGCCGAATGTTTAATCAACGGACACTCGGAACTGGTCGTCCTGAGCGAGATGATAGCTCCCTTCACACGCACAAAAAACACGGATGATAACGGCGCGTTGTTAACAGCTGCCAAACCTCCATTTCCCACTCAACGTTTCCCGCTCGATTCACACCCGGATTGTTTTTTTTTTGTAAGTCAGCCAACATTCAGTTACTATTGTATGAAAAATAACCCAACAAAAAACGATCTAAACCTCGCGGGTTCTGCCAGCTGCAGCGCGGTGCATTAAAGCATCGCGGACAGCCGCGATGCATTCCGTGTGCATTTTCTCACCAATTACCGCGAGGGACCGTACCTTTTGCGATGATGCCCGGTCAACATGGGTGAATGGTTTATACTTGTGTGTGTGTGTGTGTGTGTGTGTGTGTTTTTTTTTTAGTTCAACTTTCCTAAGGGATTTGTGCGTGTTTAGTTGTGAAAGTTTATCAATTTGATGATGGTAAAGGTTGTCAAGCCACCCGTATGTATAAGCGGTTATTCTTTTGAACATCTGAGGCCAGTTGCCGAACGAGATAAGCACTGGAACAAGGGGTTCGATATGGTGTGAAATGCTTACAGAGATTTCTGTTTTTTAAGTTGCTGTTTTAATTGAAATTATAGTAAAATTGCTTACTTTAATGAAAATTTAAAAATAGTTGTAAAAAAAGAACTTAAATTAATCATAGTGAAAGGGAATCAACAAAGAAGAGAGTAAAGTCCAAATAACAATAAAAAAAAATAATAAAAGTCAATCTAATCAGTACAAAATGAATGTAAAAGAAGTATGAAATCAAGTAAGAAGAGACAAATAAAAAGAATGAAGACAAAAATAAACTTCAGTAAAAAAAAAAAATAGAAATAAAGCAGAAGATAAATATAAGATAAATAATAAAAGATAAAAAACCACTCCTTAAAAACGAACAAAATATAGAAAAATTCTTGAAAAATTTTATCAAAGCATATAAAAGAATGAATAATTTTAAAGAAAATTGCAGTAAATAAAAACAACTTCAATGGAAAATACAAACGGAATGAAGAATATAAAGCTGCACAGAAAAGTGAAAAAAACAAACGCTTGTACTGATTGAAAAATCCTGCTTCAAATAAACAATCCCTTAAACGATCCTTTCATAAATAAAAGAACAAAGAGCTGCTGCAACCGCTTTGAAGAAGAGAAAAACCTGTTGAATGAATTAATACCATATTCCGACCATTCAAAACACACATACGCACACACATTAAAACTCGGTCAAGATGCGAGTTCCTCGGCTTTCACCAACCTTTGCAAACCCCTGCCCGGGATTGCATAACAATAAGTTCCTGTTTTATGCGCTATCGCATCAAAAAAGGGTTGACCGGTTCCCTCGCGGAAGCATTCACACAGCGTCACTAATGAAAGAAAGTATTGATCGCAAAGAAAGCAACTGGCGGCAGCGGTGTTGTGACCAAGCGCGACACGTCCCTCCGCGGACGACCGCGGGAACCGCGCAAACAACCGCGATATCGCATCCATTTTTTCTCCGTCGACTTCACCGCCATCCCGGGAGGGATAAAATTGTTCTAAAATTCCAAAAAGGAAGGGGGTACACAATCTAAGGCCATTGTCCTTAGTGCTGGGGGAAAAAATGATGGCAACTTCTCAAGATGCACAACAGGGAAGCATTCCGTGTTTTTTTATCGAAAGTTTTCCACTCGGGGTTGCTGCGTTGTGCACACGCTGCTCGCTGCTCACTGTTTTGTCAAATCGAGGAGTTTAATTTCAATCAAACAATCAAACAAACCAAAAACGACGCATGGCTCATGTTCAGGCAAAGGAAAAGAAGGGATGTTTCTGCTGCATTATTCTCGTGATCCGCTTCTCCTCTTTCACATTTACATCCGAATGGAGGTTTCCGAAAGCGAGTTGCTTTATCATATCGTCCTTTGAGTACTCTTTTTTTCTCCTCCATTGTGCTTCGATTGCGTTTCTTTCGTTTTTTCAGATTTCTATTTTCTTTTCTATCAAACTACACATTTTTATGAAGGGTTGAAGAAAGCATTTCTCTTCGTTTTACTTGGTTTTGCTTAGTTTTGCAAATTTCCTAAGGTTGATTGAAGAATCCAATTCAGTTTTCTACCGTTTTAAAGTTGGAAAAGGGAAACTAAAATAAAATACATATTTTATATTGTAATTTAATCTCTTTAAGACTCAGTAAAATTGATTTCAAATAAAATACAATATTAAAATAATCAATAAATTATCAATCATCCTTTCTTCCACCCTTATATAACAAAATGCAAATCAAGAACAATCGGAACGTAACAATTTCTGTCAAGGAACTTCTCTTGGGCAAATGGTTCCTGAATAAAAAACCAAGAAAAAATCGCCCTAACTACACATTTCCAATCGCAACACGCAAAACGAACCGTGGCCCGGGAATAGTTTAACTCCACAGCACACGGTTCCGTACTGTTCAACAACTAGTTTATGCTAAATTTATGAATTCCGGCAAAATCGAAGTGAATGACCCGTGTGCAATGGTTGGAAACCTGAAAGGAAACGGGCTATTCGTTCTTCCTTTTCCCAATTCAACGCTCAAGTTATCCTGTTTTGTTCCACACACACACACACACAC
>STHB01000011.1:4248796-4269163 GCA_018908115.1 Anopheles rivulorum
CCAGGAACGGCATCTCACTAACCGTTGAAGTCGGAATTGGCCGGAACGTGTTTGGAGAACAACACCGAGAACTCGAACGAATGGCCGGAACAGTAGGCGCGCTCGTGCACTTGTGCAAAAGCCACCCACCGAATGTGAGGGAATCAAGGGGCAAGTTGTCATCGTCACCGTGTGCTGTGTGCCAGGCAGGAAGTGTAATTGAAATAAATAATAAATAATTGTTCTAAAACATCTCACCGAGTGGCCGCAGCCGCTACTTTAAGGGCTGGCGATCGTGAGGCTCGTGATATGTCATAGAATCGCTCACATTCCCGCGTACCGATGCTCGATGTCACTGGGTGGGAGGGGGGTAGGAGATGGAAGTGGGGAGTTCTCTGATTACGCCTTACGCCTGGTGCCCTGATGCCGACAGGCCGAGATACAATTGCTTCGCTGAATGCTACTTTGTCGCTGCTAAGGTGCGGCTCGCTAGAGTTTGTCAACCGTTGCGAAGGGCTTTCCGTTTGTGTATGAAGGTTTTCTTTGCATTTATCTCTGTTTTAGTTCGTTAGGTTTAGTTCCGAGTTTCCGAGCATGAATGAAACATTAATACCATGGTGTAAATAGTTACAACCATAAAACAAGAATTAAAAGATGTGAATTTAAAATAACAAAATAAAAAAGAAGATGAGCTCATCAACCAAAGGGCACAAATTTTAGGGCCATGTAATCAATTTAAAATCTCTGCAAAAAAAAAAAAACACACACAAATAAAAAAAGGGCGAATGAAGATGCAAATGTGAGCCATAATGTAACGACCGGGATCTGCTCTCCCTAGGTCCCAGGAAATTACCATCACCATGGTTGGTTCTAATGCAAAATAAAAATAAACGATAAAACGCTCTGCCTCAACTAATAAAACGTGGCCATCTTTCTTTTTCTTTTCTCTACAGCGCGTTGGAAATGATTTCCCTCTTTTTTGCAGGGATGGGCTGGGTATATTTTTAATATTATTATATTCGGTTGTACCTAAATGGCATGCGAACCAGCGAGATCGTTTTATGAATTTGGTTTGGAGATAGTTCATCCAGCGGCATAGCGACCGCCTAAAACTGGAACGCAGGCCAATCTCCGAACGCATCAATGTAAACGAGCGTTTGCGTTAAAGCAAACACACACATAAACAGCTTAATCCTCCCAGGAGTGCGATGGGGCTCAAAAATGTTCCAATAAAAGCAAAGCAAGCAACGATAACGAGGCAGATGCAGAGTTGTTGTAGGCTACGCGTTACCATTGGCAACCGTGGCGGCATGACGTACATTGCTGCGATTAACAAGTGTAGTTTATCCTGCAGGAATGCTCGAACCATTTCGCTGAATGGGGAAATAATTCTTTGAAAAGTTTCTACCGTGCGCGCCTGGGCGCTCGTTCCCAGAGATCCCGGCTAACATCGAGCCGTGTACGAGTGTTTAACGATCTTGTTAGTGATAGTTATTTTTCCGCACGAGTCACTCCCCGGTGTGGAAGTACATGTCACTCTGGTGGAAGTTTCCATTAGGTANTTGCTGCGATTAACAAGTGTAGTTTATCCTGCAGGAATGCTCGAACCATTTCGCTGAATGGGGAAATAATTCTTTGAAAAGTTTCTACCGTGCGCGCCTGGGCGCTCGTTCCCAGAGATCCCGGCTAACATCGAGCCGTGTACGAGTGTTTAACGATCTTGTTAGTGATAGTTATTTTTCCGCACGAGTCACTCCCCGGTGTGGAAGTACATGTCACTCTGGTGGAAGTTTCCATTAGGTAGGTGTATAATGTGATAATACGATTGCGAAGAGCGTTTGCGTCACAGAGACATACTTTTTGTTGTTATTATTGGGTTCAATAATCCATTTAGCTTAAAGTGTTATTAAGGACATTAACATGTGGCTTATTAAATAAATAATTGATGACATATCCATTGATGGCTTTAGTTTTCAATAATAGCCTTGAAAGTACATAAAGAGTCCTCAATTTCACTTTTGGTTTTAGGAACTCCGCTAGTAATTTTTATCTATACTCCAATAAAAAGTTTGGAGGACTCAGAGATATTATTTCTAGGAACTTGGTTCCCTCTCCCAAAGACAAAGCATTTATTGGGTGTATCTCTCATACAAATATCATGGTAGACGTCTTATTTATCAGCTTTTCAACCAATAAAAGGAAGTTGTGTTGGGCTGCTTATCTGCTCTTAAAGGGTTTGGAAATCTTTTGGTGCTGCTGCATTTTCGATCGACATCCTACATTTCGGGCCTGAGTCATATATTTGGGTTGTGGAAATTCAACTCGCATAAATCATTACCTTACCCTCAAGACTAAAGCTTATTCCAGCCTAATGCACTGATCGTATTAATGTTAATGGAGGGACCTCTCAGCTGGCAACCTTAACTGCTGGAATTTGAAGTCGTTGCTATTTCCCCACGAGCTGTCATACACTGCCGCACACTGACCATGTAGGCCAGAAATTTGAACCCAACAAAACCCCGGTCGTCTAGTCACGCTAACGCGCTGCTCCGGCCGGGCAGCCGTTTTCCGTAGGTTATGGTTTTTATTATTATGCAATTTTTATGGTCTTTCGAACATACAAAGTCCCCTGTTCTGCCTGCTGTCCGCGTCCCACCCGCTTCCAGAAGCGGAGTGAAATAACGAGAACTTCCCGAAGCAACCGTGGGCAACTGAGCAGCCAGCTGACGAGCAACCGTAACGCAACCGTGCGGGTTTGTCCAAAACCTCCCTGAAACAGAAAACCGGTGAGAAACATTGTTGAGGGCAATACGGGTGCTTCAACAAAAAAAAAAAAAAAAACACGAACCAAGCGCTAGAACCTTAGCTCAGTCAGCTGTCAACGGAAGCAGTTTTGTGGCTCGACGAAACCATCTCGCGCGAATGATGAAAAACGGCATGCGAAAATTCTTCGCAACCGGAATTACATAATCAAACCGGTTCGCAATTCGCGGTGCTCACATGTCCCGAAATATATTGGATCCCTCCGGATCCAGAGCACTGGAACTGGAAGTGGGTTTTTTTTTCTTCTGTCTTTCTTTCTTTCCTTTCCGTTGCTCTCCAGTGCAAGCAACACTGCCAACATGGTTCAGGTGCCCATACCAACCAAGTCTCAAGAACCCTTTGGCCCTTACCCAGGCCGGGCATTCGTGGATTTGGAAGAACATCAAAACAAAGCCTAAAGAAGTCACGTTTGGAGAGGTTGCTAAGGAGTTCTGCTCAGGGAACGCTGCAAGGTTGCCACCGAATCGCAAAACCGAAACAGCCGTCAAATGACCGAAATTTTGAAGAACGAAGAAAAAGAAAATCCTCCCCAAAAACCATGCACAGCTGGAGATATGTTGGATCCGGCTCGTTCTTTGGTTCCTCGTACACGGGTGTCTTTTTTTTCTCTCGCCGTTTTGCTTTTGGTTTCGTCTCTTCGATTTCTTTGTGACCGCATTTGTTTGTGCTCCAAACGCGCCCTGCCAGTTCTCTTTTCGCTGAAAGCATAAAATTTATGCGCAGTTCTCGCGCGACTTGTGTGTGTGTGTGTGTTGTGTTGTGTGTATCGGAGCTGTAAAGCGGACACACACACACAAAGACCAAACCTAGAAGAAGTGCCCGGATTCGCATTCGTTCGTTTGCCGTCCACAGTAATGTAATGTGCACCGAAAACCATTTCTGGCAGCAGCATATGCTGTAACGGTACGCGCTGGTTTGTGGTGTGATTTTCACCCTCCTAGTTCCTCCCCCTCCCCTCCCCTTCCCCTCACCCACCTAAAATATGGAACTGGATCTCTGTGGCGGGGTGTCCGCACACAGAGAGCATAGGTAATGTTGAGCTAAAATTGCAAAAGACACAGCATAACCAGAAGCAGCACCAACAACAAAAAAAAAAAAAACAACCTCCCAACAAACCTTTGACATTGACTAAATGTTCACTCTGGTGGTTTAGTTTTTTGTTTTTCCGTGACTGCCGGATTACGTTTTTGTATGAAAATCACTGCCCCGGCACGGGATGTTTGAAGGCGAGGAGGGTTCGCCTGGCAGAGAGAATTATGGTTCGAGCATAAATATTTCATGTGGACAAATTTCGAACACAAAACAAAACCAAAACCGTCGGTTATAGCCTGGTTTTTTGGTGGTGCCAAGCGAAATAAGCGCGATTTTTGATTCTGTTTTTTTTTGTTTCTCTCTTACGAATGTTTCAGTATGTAGGGGGAAGTGTTTTAAAATGAGGATTAAGGGGGAAGCTGCTCACTGGCATTGTAGGCAGGTAGATGAGGGAAAACGCAGGAGATTTTAATTATTCTATTAACTTGGGTGCATTAAAATTATTCCATTCGTAATAGAATTATGCGGTTTACAGGTTGAATAAATTGTATTATTATTCAATAAACGGACAAAAGGCCTTTACCTCACTACAGCTGCTTATTTTAGTTGTTCACAGTATAACATTCCGTGCTAAAAATAACTTTTTATGGAGAGATTGAACTATTTGTTAAAAAATTTCAAAGGTCATTCTATAGGCTTTCTTTATCGTTCATCTATCAGCATTATTCTCGGCCCGTTGACAGCTAATTAAAATGTTGTTTTGATGTTGTTCTGGTGAACAATAATAACTCTCCCTTTCCCTCTGTGTCCACACTCCCTCACCAAGCAAATTTGACACTTTATATCGCACCGGCAAGAATGATCGATCGTACGTGATTGCAGAGTGGCCCACGCCCGGCCAAGAAATGTCCTCGCACAAATGTTCACCTTTCCAATAAAAAAAAAGCGAGAATCGTCCGGGGTTTTGTGTGACGCACATAGAAAACGCACCCCGAAAATAGAGCAAAACCCGATCGACAGCGTAAAATGTTTGCCTCCTTCCCATAAGCCGGGCGGGGTTTTTTTGGGTGGAAATGTTACTGGACGTAGGAAAAGCATTTGCCGACCTGGGTACTGACGATTGGGACGTGTTCACGCACGCATCTGTTACGCGCGGAGGTGGGAAAATGTGTTGTTTCCATTTCCGCATTGATACACTTTTCAGCACACACATACACACGAAAGCAGTGGGACGATCGAGAGACGATTTTTTTTCTTATTTTGGAGTTGTTTTTTGTGTATTAGCAACTAAACAAACTGCCTGCAGAAGTGCGTTTTGATGTGTGAATGGCGAATGGTTTAGCACGTTACATGTGTTACAACTGTCGTGACGTCAGTAGCAGATGGCACTGACCTGGTCAACCAGGTGGGATGTGTCACTAGAGAACCGGGACAAGATTAATGTGCCTCGCCCGGTTTACTTGCCGGACTTTCAACCCTTCCCTTGTGTACTTTAAGGGTGCAGGGTGCACAGTTTCGTGTACGTAAATATTAATCTTTGAATGTCTTTTGTTTTATACGGAATATATCCTTTATTTTATAGAACGTACTGTCTTTTTTAGAATATATTTCATTGCTTAAAGTTCAGTTCTAAGTTTTACATCTGAGTTTCATACATTTTTTATTTCCTCTTTCGTTTATTTTATTTAGTAATTTCTTAACATCGTTCAGTTATATTTCTATTGTTTCATGGATTTTAACATTTTTATTACAATTCTGCCTATTTTTAAGTGCATTTTAATAACTTTATACAAAATGGATACATATTGCATAAAGTAGCAATAGTTTTGTTTAACAAATGCTGAGTTCATAGAAAACTGGTTCAGTATGCCAGGGGCCGTATAAATCCACCGTAATTAATCATATTAACTAAGACAATCATTTGCTTGAGAAACCTGTTCGCGCACCAGAACGCTCTGGTCAGGTAGGTCAGTTACACTGCGCTGGTTGATGGGTTTCGTTCAGTTTGACACGCTCATTTGTAAATAATCCATTGTGTGCATCGCCGGACTGATAATCCTTTCTTGTGTCACAGCAAGCAGCCAAGAAGTGAATAAATATATACATATTTGCGATTCGCAGATTCTTTCTTTTGCGCGCACGCAGTGTGTGGGCAGGCAGACAGGCAAGATAAAGCCGTGCGACCGGTAGCCAAACAGTGCAGTTGTGCAACGATAAATCCTGCTGCTGCCGGGATGATGTACGAGCTTGTTGTACGAGCAGCGCGCACCGAAAATAGCTCGTCGAAATGGAATGAATACAATAAATAAAAAACGCACTCAAGAGTGAGCCATACAAATATAAAATGAAACATCGTAAATCGGACCTTAGGCCGAAAGCACAAAACAAGGGCATATTGTTAACAGGAGACAGAAGATAGATAGAGAGAGAGAGAGACAGTTGAATTTCAAACCTGCACAGGCCGATTCGGTGCATTCGGTGCAGCCTGCTGTTGTTTTTGCCGTTGTTTCATTCTGCATTTTGCTGCTGCATCGGTTTTGTGTATTTGTTGCCGATCATGCAACTTCTCGCCAACAGTGCACCACCTTCCAGTTATTGGATCAAATTTCCGCAAAAAATACATTCCGTGGCGTGGCGTGGACAGGAAGCAACATCCGTTTGCTGGAACCGAGTGGAACCGTTCCCGCTTCGGTGCTATTTATAAATTTCGATAAAAGAAGCGCAGCAAAAAAGGCAAAACAAATTGTGCAAACGTACGATACGGAATCAAAACAACGGTGTCCAGTGTTACATCCCGGTCCGTGATTTGGGGTGGTGACCATGCAGGGAGGGAAATAGGGGATGGTGGGAAGGGAGAGAAGAGTTTGTGCCTCTTCCTGCGTTGTGCGAACTTGACACTGAAAAATATCTGCCGATGCAGTTATTGTACGGGCAATGCGGCCGACAGGCTGGCTGGCTGGCTGGCTGGCCGGTTGGCTTGTTTGTTTGTGCATCGAGTAGCGCGAGGTGGCGTGATAAGGTGGGTTGAGTTTCTTCAAAATAAGTGACGAAGGTGTTGCGTTTCGTCCGCAAACTGTTTATCGTTTTGGGGCTTGCTTCGTAGCTTATCACATGAGTCGAGCTAATGGCTTTCGTATGAAACGTAAATGTTTTCTTATAAAGTAAAAAATAAATAAATGAAAAACGAAATAGATAGAAAGAAAAATAGAGAATCAAATCATTAAATAAATTGATAAGTTACTAGATCAATAAACAAAAATTTAACGAGATAAAAAATAGTAATAAAAATATATTAATAAATCAAACAAATACAAAAACTGGGCAAAAACTGAGAATAAAAATATTTATAAAAAAAGTAAATAATTGGTAAAATAAGCAACACCAAACGTAAACAAATTTAAATTTCGTTTCATCATTTTTTACATCAACAATACAAATTTAAGTTTGCGTAAATAATCGATTATTCGCTTAAAAGTTTATCATTGAATGCTTGAGAGTGCGAAAAAAAAGGAAATGAAAACAAAATATTACTAAACCACCTCCACCCATTATGACACCGAGAAGAATGTGAGCAACACTCCCTTTGGCGGACCAGCAAATGATTGACCTCCGAATTAAACCAATTACAATTTCATCATTCGATGCGGTTGAAACTTTTTCTACCAACCAATATCTCCACTTCGTCCCTGTAGTTGCTGATGTAGGAGCTTTGCAGACCTTATTCCTGGAGTGGCATGATGCCGCCCAAGGAACGCAGACAGTTAAAGTGTATATTTGTCGTTTGTTAGTTGAAATAGGAAAACTTTTCTTACGATTATAACTCAATTTCTCTCCCCGGTCGCCTGGCGATGCTGTATTTCTTGGGAGGTGGCCCGGGTGCGGCCGCTTGTGAAATATTCTCGGCGAAATGAAACTATTTCAATTTTACTCCTTAGCCACACACAGTTTGTCATTGGAATTTGAGCGCTCGACTTCGGATCTGCGATGGTTACGAGAAGCAGCGGGCGGGTGAGATGAGAAAAACAATTGCCCAGCCCCAGAAATAAACCATCCCGGTGTCCAATATAATCCGGCCAACGGCCAGCATTCTGGTTGCGAAGTACGAGCGAAGTGCGTTGTGTGGGAAATTCGTTCATTCGGATGGAAAAATAGTTTGCCCACTGTGGTGTAGCCACAAAACCATCGCACAAACTTTGTCGCTGCACTAGGTCGCTGCAGGGATCCACTTACCATCTGGAGATGGTGGTGGAGTCGTCTCGTGTGCGTCTTTTCTCACTTTCCCTAAAGCCGAAAGGTCCTGCACGGTGATCTCCAATTCCTTCGTTACAAAGGGAACTTTTAGCTTCGTCAATAAAAACGCAGCCCGTGTGGCGGCTTGGCGTCAGTGTCCGGTATGCTGAGCGTAATAAGAGTCGGGCGCAACATTCCTGGCGCAAATTTTATGTGCCATCAGTCACACCGAAAAACCATCGGCACACTGCAGCAACCGTGTCATAAACATCACACGCAGCAGCAGCAGCAGAAGAAGCAGGAGCTCATTCCGGCATTCGGACATTCAGCCGAATGGCTGTACGTCGGCGTTGTGTGGAATGATTTCATTCCGTCAACGCGGGACTCGCTGGTCGCAGATGAATGCCAGGACGGGCCAGTAACGTTTACCACAAAAGCAAGGGAGAGGGCACTGGTATTCAAAATTTCCTACAATATGTATATTTACCCTCACAGACATGTAAGGAAGGTCCTTTGTACGCATAAAATGCTCGAAATGAGTGAGCTATTACGAGACGAGGATGCCACACAAACCTTACATGGTCCGTGTGTAAGCAGGCAAAAGGTTTTTATGGAAGGGAACCCGCATAAGCAGGAAGGAATTTCATTTCACCTTTAACGATCCAGTGCCATTGGTATGGCTGGTTCGTTCCGGTATTCGCTAGTTCATTCATTAACCGTTTATAATTAAATGCAAGCGCCTGATGAGGAAGGACGTCCATAAGTGATAAAGAGAGTTACGAATGAAAGAAAACATAACATAAATTAAACAACATTTATTACTTCAACATTCATTAGTTCAATATCATTACAATTGAAAAAGGAAGAAATGAACAAAATACTTGTTTTCCACACCGATAGTATCCATTTCCAGGAAATTCGTTCTAAAACTGTTCACCAGAAGTTGCTTAACTGCAGATAGTATTAGCCAGAAGCGAGTTGAAATCCATGTTAATACAAGATGCTTCAATGTCAAAGCAAAGCTGACCAGGACACAGTTCCCAGTAGCTCATTCCAGCTAAAAGCGAACAGATATTTCTAGTTCGTGACGAAATTATTCCCTGAATGTTGAGCTAAACCCGGATTTCCGTTGAACATACCAAACGTTGGACACCGAACACCGGACAGTGCAGCAGTGATTAAATTGCTGTCTTCCTTTATCCAACCAACAGGCGACCTTGGTGGCCTAAGAGGAGTATGATGTAGTGCTTGGCTGCATTTCGGGACAGCAGAACGGATGCAGAAATCCGACTTCACTAGCTCTTGACGCCATTTTCCACGAAGCGACCGTGGACCGTGTCCTTTCATTGCGTTCCTGGAAAAAGAACTATTGGATGCTGGAATAGCTATTCTCCCAACAGTGTATTTAGCTGCAATTTCCTGTTAGTAATGAAATTATTCTAGGAAATGCAGCGAGTTTGTAGATACTCGAGGGAAAGCTAATTTGAGGAAACACATTTTAGTAAAGAGTTTAAAGAGTTGGACTCTGCAACGAATGTTTTATTGTCACAAATATTCATACAAAAAATGAACGACTTTGACATTAAAATGAAATTTTACATTAATTTTAAATTTAATATCTTCAATTGGTTTATTTTTTTTTTTAAATTATAATTCTAGGGCAACTTTACATTAATATTATAACACAAATATTGGAATAATCCAGGAAAACATATTTAAATGTAAAAATGAAACAAACTTCATTGTTTGTCCATCAAATCAATTCTTCCCGAGTACTTAATATATCCGTCCCACGTGGCAGATACCGCATCGGGCAGGCTAACTCTGCGCACCATCTGCCATGAATGGCCATTGCAGATTTGTCGAAGAATAACCACTTTCCGACACTTTTGCGCTGAAAGTGTGTAAACTGTGCATGAACATACTACAGTTGTTTTGCTTTTTCCAATAAAAAAAAAGTTGTGCCAGTGCTGATTTAACGACTGTGAAGGAATAAAAATCCCGCACGGCAAATATTCACCCTTCCCAAAAAAAGGGGTGTGAAATATTTAACAGATCCACGGAGTATAAGAAAAACTGATCTCCACACACACACAAAGGACAAACACACACAAAGCACAAACACACACGAGACAGGGCACTGGAAGGATGTGATTAGGCACTCGGCACAGTGCCTTGCTTCCCTCGAAAACTCAATCACCACAAAACCTTCCCATTTTCTGTTATCCTGCACTCAACTCTGCATGTGTGTGTCTATTCCCAGCGCTTCTGGATGGAAAACCGCCTTGTGGAAAAGGGGACCTAGGGGGGGTGTCATGATGGTGGTGGGTGGTGGGAATTTAAAACATTTTTCAGCCATAAAATGAAGTCATAAAATAGATTGAAAGTGCATTAGAGCAGGAAGCGAATTTTGGGGGATCGCGCAAAACGTTTCCATAGAGACGTCACCGAACGGGCAGGGCCGGAGACAGTCGCCCGACCCGGTCGCCCAGGCAGCCCGCTAACCAAAGGAAGAATGTTACGCTCATGTGCAAAATATTTTCTAAAATATTTCCACCCAACAAGAAGAAAAAAACAGGAGGAAAAAGGCGAGCAAACAAAAGCGCCAAACAGTTTTTCCCATTTCTTTTTCTCCCTGGTGGGGTTTTTGAAAGCGCACGCGAAAGGAAATTGCTATTTTCCACCCCCTACCTTACCCAAAAAGGCATATAAAAGCTTCCAGGAAAAATTTTTCCTCAAAAGAGGCGAGAGAACAAAAAAAAATAGGAAACATACTTTCCTCAGCCTGCAATATGATAACAACTAGAAGTGTCGTAAAAATAAAACAGGCTTCCGTTTTGATAGCCGCGCACGGTATAAAGGAAGTAACAGCGAAAAGCAATTGTCGCTTGCCTATTAAAATGAGATGCGGCCTTACGGTCCGACCACCTTACGACTGGAAGCGACTGCAACACACAAAAACTACACCTTCTGCAGTCTCACAGATGCACACGGCCCGGTTGTTGCACCGACCTACACGCTACAGCTGATACCGTACCGAACAGTCAACAACACATTCCAGCGCTTCTACCACGCGATGTTGATCGTACATGATACGCACAGGGATGATCTCGTCGCGCAAGAATGTGCTTATTGTTATCGATATGCCGAGGGATGAAATCACTCTCTTCTCTCCCTCTCTCTCACACACTCTTTGTCTGCTCTTATCGGGCCACAAATAAACAACAACCCCAACAGGCAGATCGAGGTGGTCGATGGCCAGACAATGATGCGCCACGCGAACGCGTACGGCGGGATTTCCCACGGCCCACAGCTTCTCCACCTGTATGATGCTGTGCACAACGATATTTTCACAACCTCACCGGCGTATGCACAGGTGGCGGGTGTTGTATTGTGCCAAAGACACAAAGCAACAAGCATGGAGCCGCGAGTGGGAAACGATAGAAAATGGGTGCAATGATCGCTTCGTGCGGGAGAAAGAAAGGAATTGTTTCATGCTTTGCAATACTGTTATTAAAAAAAAAACATGCGATACTTGTGTCTCAGGTACGCCTTTGTTAGGTGCGAGAATGTGCTAAATGGTAGGTCAACTTTAATATTACACTACTGCACACGTTACTCTTACGTTGCTCTAAAGCAGCATGACGGAGCACAGAATTACTCCTTTAGAGCGATTCGTCATTAATGACTAACAAACTAACACCTGGTGATGTTACAGTCGTGGAATTATACTATCGACAGTTATGGTCATTGCCATTGAAGAAGTCAAAAGACAAGACTTCAATCCAGGAGATGATCTATCCATTCCTGAACTCAGTTTAATTTGAACTAGAATATACCGAAAAAGATCTGAAATCCTTAGGGTTTTCTGGATATTGTCTAATGGGATTTACGCATGGGCAAACCCATCCAGACTTTACTTGATAGACTTGATAGTTACAGGAATGGTGTTCAAATGTATTCTTCAAAAATAAATGCATAACACTAACATAAAAGTCTTCAGCAGTGATCGTCTTCCACGTATAAGATTCTCAACTGCAGCGCCCTCTACCGGAATCATGCGCTACTATATAGATCAATGAAGGATCGGCCAATGATATGGAAAGTAGGCTCCAAATTTTCATTTTATAGTCAAAAACTGACCTCGAGATGAAAAACGACCTGACTAGATGTACCTCATCTATAGATATATTGGTATTGGATATCATAGAAATGATCATTTGAGGAGAAATCTCTAGTAATTGCAAATGATGAACAAGCAAAGAGAATTTATTCGTGAGTTCATTCTTCTTCGTAGTAACATCACTATCTCAAATACCTTTATCTTTAGGATTCAGAAAGACCTAGATCTAGTGGAAGAATGCACTCAGCCTCCGTTGACTCATGAGAATGGAACTTTTCCTCAGATGCACAGCCATACTTTTCTAGAATAATCCTGCTGCACCTGTAAGTAGGCTGATGGCCCCATTTTCATTCTGAAGACGTAAAAAGCATTTTGTATTTCATCAGCCAGAGTATTGCGCGTGTGGAAGAGCAACTCCAGCGGCAAAGAGATAGAATCGTCGCGATCGGTTCGATACTTGCCAGCTTTGCAAATAGCGATTCAGGTTGTGTTTTGTTTCTCTCTCTCTCTCTATCTCTCTCTCTCTCTCTCTCTCTCTCTCTCTCTTTTGTTCCTAGCTTTGCTATTTAATCGTACCTGTCAACATTCTGCTGGGAAATTCCGATCTGGGCTGGTGTTTGCACAGCAGCTGAACACAATCCGCGCGGATAAACCGATCCCAGGATCGATCGGATGCATCTTTATTGTTTTGTCACGTGAATAATGATGGGTAGCAACGCTATTCACCACAATCGCACGGTGGATATTAAACGTGTGGGTGGATTTTCCAACAATCAGCCATGGTGAAAAGTGAAAGGTAAAAACCGCGCACGTCCGGATCAGATGATTCATCGGGGCACCTATTTCTTTCGTGTGTTGCTGGTTCCACTCGGATGAGGGTAACCATTGTTTCGGCTGACAGGGCAACGGTTTACAGCGCTTACGACCTGCACCATGTTAATGCCTAATTGGTTCTAAAGCTAAACGGCACGGCGAGGCGAAAAAGAAAGGAGGGCCATTTTTCTTTCGGCTAGCCCGCCAACCTAAACGGGCCCAATGTGCCATTGTAGCTGCCGTGGCACGACGAAGAAATGGTCTTGAAAATCGAATTAATTTCAAGCACAACCCAAAGCCCATAAGACCGGTGCGCATCTCTGCTGACGTCATTCGTGCGGTCAACCGGAACGGACGGGCGGTAAATGGGGGGGGTGTGGGGGGAGAGACGCATGGGAAAATCGAGAATCGCGGACGACTGTCCATTGTTTCCCCCAAAAGCGGGTTGTGCGGCCAGCGGCCAGGCCTGAATGAAAGGAAGTGACCGATTAGAAGGGAGCGTGTGTGTGCGCACCATGGTCTAAAGATGAAGGAAAGGAGCAGGGTCGCGCAGTGGGTGGGTGTGGGAGAACAAAACCATTGCGAGGGAAGACAATACAAAAGTCGTGACATTCACGCAACTGACGTGAGGTAGGTTTCTCATGAATTAATGGAGAAGCATTGACGGTTGCGGTTGGAACGCTCCGGACTGGTGTGGTGTTCTGTTAGATTTTCGGTTTTCTCGAAGCACAAAATCGAAGAAATTAAACCTTGGGTGTCGTTACTTTGTTGGTGTATATAGAGGGTGATGAGTTACGCACAGATGTGTACTTCAAAGTAAGGGCTAAATGCTGAAATATAGAAAAGCAGAAAAAATAGTTGAAATTATATAAAACGACATAAAAGATTAAAAAAGTGAAGAAAATAGTAAAAAACAAAGAACAAAATTAGATATAATAGTAAATATAACAAAAGGTAATTGAACATACAAAAAACCCATAAAGAGAGGTCAAGTGAAGACAAAAGACATGAAAAGATCTCAACAAAACATGAACAAAAATCAATTAAAGCTAAATAGAAACTCGTCTTCCATGCATGTTTGTTATGCATAAAACTAACAAAGAGCTGAAATAATGTCCAAGACAAACATTTTTTGAGCAAAGACGTCTTGCATCTAAAACCTCACAACAATGAATTTAGTAATACAAAGGAAACAATCACTTCTCGAAAGTAAACAGAAACGCGTTAGAAATGTATGTCTTTTTTTTCAGCTAAGCAAACCGATGACCCATTTGGTCAGATTACCGTGCGTACATTCATGACAATGGCCGGTCAGTGCACGGTCCATACGGATAGCTAAACCATCAGCACACCCTACCAGATGATTTCATTAAAACTAGATTAGTGCGTTGCTTTTTTTTTTTGCTGTTATTGTATCATACCTTCACCAAGGGTCCAGCTTGACTTCTTATTTTGCACTCTTTCACTTTGCATTGCTTGTTGTGAGTGCCTTTTTAAGTTGCTGTTGTTGTAATGTTTGCTAGTAAACCGGTATAAACCATTCCAGTGGTGGTCACTTTGGACGCGGCACGACGGCACGATGATTGATGATGAGAAAAAATATGCCAAAAGAATCAAAAGTAATAGCACATTTTGGGGAGGATAAAGCGTAGCAGGGTGGGAGTGTGAGGGATTGGGTAAGGGAGGACAGCTTTTATGCGTAGCGAATCGACGAATAAATTGTTTTAAAATTATACTTCAGCCGTTGTGCGAAGCTCTTGACGTGCGAGATTATCTAAACGCATGATGCGCATGACGCATGAGAAGTTACGAATGGAAAAGAAAAGAAAAAAAAATGCTAAGGCAGTGAGCATGAACAGAGGTAAACACGAAAGTTAATAAAGGAAAAAATAAGGAAGGAATAATAGAAATAGATATTGAAATAGGAATATAGAAAATAAAACAAATGCACTTACAAGCAAAGGAGATAAAAGATCAAATAAGAACAAGAAATATCCAACAAATTTCAACAGCCAACAAGCAGCAATCAAACAGTCGTAAATTGTTGTGTGAGAATTTAGTACATTGTTTTAAATTAAGTTATACATTATTAAAAGATTTAAAATTATTTAGTTTTGTTTTTGTATTACAAAATTAGCTAAAATTTAATATAAACATTAAATGATTTTTTAAATTTTTAAAAAATTAAATGTTTTTATAAATGTTTGTTATCTTTTATTTCAAAAGCGTTGTTCACTGGTTGGATAGTATCGTTTCGTGCGTTTCTAATCAAACTCTAAGATTAAACCCAAAATAAGTCTCGTTTTTTCTAACTTTTTTGTTCATCCCTGTTTTCCAAAGACTCGCCGAAGCGAGATACGCAAGGCGCAGAAGTGCGAGATGCAAAGCAGACATCATTTTTCACAATGATACACACATTAAAGCCGGAAGCATTCAATTCGACATATTACGCTACATAATACGTTTCATGCTACTGGCTCGTTTAAATTAATTAGTGTCCGAGCGTTTCCCGGGACGTGGACGCACCGTTGCGCCACACCGTGCGTTCCGTACACCGTTCCGGCATCATTATCGTCGAGCATTATCTGCAACGGGATCGGGATCCACCGTGCCGGAGCAAAACGACACTCGAAAAGTAAAGCATACCGGCAACACGGGAAACAAAGAATGGTTCTATTTGGGAAGTGAAGGCCTACTAATACTGCACGCTGCCGCAGGCCATCGGACAAGAGACAAGAGAGAGAGAGAGAGAAAGAGAGAGAGGAAAGGGAGAAAAAAACACAACCAAATCACTAAACAAACCGGCGTTTAACTGAACTAAACCACCCCAAAAAAAAAAAAACAGACACCAAGAAAACCTGGGATGGCATACCGAACGGGAATCCACCAATAGCAACGACAAGAAAAAAACGCACGCACGCACCCATCCACAAACACGGCAAACACGCAACCGCGCGACCGACCGAAAATTTACATAAAACACAAATATCGCCCGCTACAGCGAACTATTGGTATTATGGTGCGTTTCTTTGTTTGCCAGTGCTTGGTGGACGATTTAGGCGCCGGCCGACGGGGTTCGGTTGAATCGATCCGGGCGTGCACCAAAAACGCCCGGCGCGGATGGCGTCTTTGTTTCGTCGGTCGCATCGAGATCGTCGCACGCTTTTCGTGCGTGTGTATGTTGTATGTTCTTAAAGGGAATACATTTTTTTGTTGTTGTGTTGTACCTTTCCTTTGTTTAATGCGCACACTATTGTCGGCCCTTTGTGCCACCCTTTTTTTTTTGTATGCTGGACAGCCCATGCGTGGATGAGGATTTATGCTGTGCGAAGGGCGTAGATGCATCACTATTTGTGTACAGCTCGCACTCCCATCCCCTCCACAATGTGCGTACAATGTGTTTCTTTCACTGTTTTTGGGCTTACGTTTTTTGAGGTTATGTTGCCTGCCACTTGGTGTTTTGTTTAATTTTAATCATTTCAAGTGTTGCACACTGCTCGCGGGGCTGCTTGTTTACTATGTATTGCTTTTATTCTGATTTAAGATAAATTCATGTTAAAGTGTGTGTTTTTATGCAGAAAACATAAAACAATAACAAACATAAAAAATCGAAAAATAATACACTAAAACAATTTACTAAGCCAATAAAGGCTAAATAATATACTAACAAATGAGATAAGTAATCAAGTTTTAAGAGAACGTGTGTAAAAGGAAAAGAAAGAAATGAAAAAACACAATATAATAACAATAAAAAAGTGAAAATGAAGATGTTAATGAAGTTGATTTAAAACATTACAATTTAAAAGTTCAATTAAGAAAATCGTTTTTTATTATAAGATTTCAATCATAAAAATCCCCAAATTTAATGGAATTAAGTTGAGTATTGAAAAAAATTGAGAAAAAGATGGTGAAATATGGAATTTTACAATCTTTAATTATTAATAAATCATCAACCGTCTTTATCTATTATTAAAAGAATGTTAAATTTTAGTATTTGCTTCTATTTATTGAAAGTTTTTGAAAGAGAAAAAGTATTTTTGCTTTGCTTAGTGGCCAATTTTGATGCAAAATTCTTCTTTTGTTGTTTTGGCTTAAATATTTATTAAACACGCAATAGAATTAAAAACATCAGATAAACACAATAGCCTTAGGTGGATCTGTTGGTTGACCCAAACAGTCCAATGTTCGTATGGTGCCCTTCCACATTTGCTTCGCACCCTTGAACGCGCCCTTTCCAAAAAAACAAAAACGGCAGCCATGGTTCGCGGCCCAAACCGGGTTTAGTTTACAATTTTTTGATGTTTTGACCTAGTGGCTAGCTGGTTAGTTTTGTGCATACAAATTAAGCAACAAATTTGTATCCGAAAACCCATACCGCAGCAACCGAAACACCGACAGATGTGACCCACGGACCACATACGGACCAGCGCATAAATAAGCGCACGGGCAACGGTTCGTACACACCGGGCCCCGGTAATTATCCCTATCACGTCGGTTATAAAGATAATTAGACACTTTGGATTCAATTTCCGACAAAGTTTCCGTGCTCGCTCGTCAACGGCAGCCTGCGTTGGTTGGCTGGCTGATCTGCTCTTCTCAATAGGCCCGTCCACGCCCGTTAGAAGATTCAGCCTTTTGTTAGCAGCTTCGATTCGTTTCGCTAACAACCAGTCTCCGGGATGGCATAACCGTACGGTGGCGCAAAATGGAAAAGCCATTAAAATTTGCAAATTTTTACGAGCGAAGATTTTCGCGCACAAAGCGCTGCTTCTAATTGTCCCGGGGAATGTAGCGTCGTAAATCGAGCACAGTGGCGTGATTTATCGATCGTTTGCCCGATCCGATTCGGCTTTAAATAATGGTGCCTACGCCCTGCCGGGTGGTGTCTGCCCCTACAAACGCTCGCTGGATACATTAAATCAGAACCGAAATGTCAAATGTCTTCTAAATCTTTTTTCTCGTACTGTTGCGCTGTAAAATTCATCCCAAGATTGATCTATCCAGCGCGGCCTAGCTGCTTAGCCCTTCGCAAGTAGGTAGGTAAAAAGTGATAAAATTTGTCAATAAAAAGGAACACACCACCGGCATACAAAAAAGGGCTTTTGTAGAAATGGTGCGTAAGGTCCAAAAGAAGGATGAAGTTCTAATAAAAATTTGCCAAAAAGTGGTACAAAATACGCAAAACTAGAAATAACCTCATAATAAGATACATTTTATATTTTTAAACAATTTTTGGTAATTCTTTACTTAAAAAACTAATATTTTAATCAAGATGTTGTAGTTTAATCATTCGCTTTTCTACAATTATTTTAATCCGATATAACTATGTGGTAAATACGAATCAGTTTTTTCATGCCAAAAAGAGTTCTATGCGACTCAAGGAACGATTACGCGAGCCAATAAAACGTATCAAAAGTTAATCCCCTTTCATGCCAATCGGATCGGTGCCGATTTTCGTTCTATTTTATTGACCTACGATTAGAGACCGATTATTTATGGTACAGTTTCCAACCCAAATGCTTCCTTACAGTTGTTTTCCCCTGTTTTTGTGTGTAGTAAAGAGACAACAGCAAAATGCATGCTGGTGTAATAAAGCGAGCATGCCTTGATGCAGGAAATTATCAAGCTGGATTAGGATGTTTAATACTTTAAGAAGGTTTTCCACCGGGCTGTATCATAGATTGGCGTATAAATCAATGCTTTGAAAGGAAAATCGTACGGCATCGAATACCATTCTTCGCATCATTGGCTAATATTGTAGGCTAGTGAGATTAATTCGCAATTTTCCGAAATTAAATCCCGACGCTGTGGGAAAAAAGGGACTTTTCTATCGTTCAAAACTACGAACCAATAAAGCCGATCGCTCTGCCGCTTACTGAACGAGATAAAACATCGAAGGGGATACTTTTTTCTTTGCTGATTGGCCCTCATTATTGAAAGGGCGTGAATGTGATTCTGTGGAAGGAAAGAAAAAACCATTCCCTGCTCAAATCATTTTCATTCCGGGAAATACACCCCCCTCCCCCTCCCGTCCAAACCTCGAGCTAGCGAATTGTTCTAAATAGTACAAAGAACAGACGAAGAACAAAAAAAAAAGTCGCCAGAAGTATCTCGTTTCGTGCAATTGTCTCCGTGCTGTTTGCTTGGGCAAATAATAATAGCAAACAAGAACCGATTCGCCACCGGTGGGTTTATATATAAGGGTGGATTTCTCGGCAACTACTTGCCAAAACACTCGAAATGGAACGGTTTTTTTTCTCTTCCCCCCGTTCGGGAATCAAATTCCTTTGGAGATGTTTTTCACGGGAAAAATTGTCGGGCCCGATCGAAAAGAGGAGGCAATTAATTTACCATTGCTGTACGATTGTTTTTATTTTGTTTTTCTCGGGTGAAACACACCGTCTACCAGTGTCTGCTAGCTGTCAGCAAAAGGGCTTCCAACCCGACGGAGAGTCATGATCAATTTAGACATGCGATAACGGCAAGGCACAACAAGAAAAAAGGAAACAACATAAAAGCACCACCAAGTACAGCGAATGTTGGCAAATAAATCGTTCTGCCGAAATCGGCGGTTCTTGCTTTTGCTTGAGAATATATATATATAAAAAAGGAAGTCAAGTGCGTTCCAGGTAGCATCAAAGTCCTAGGCGAAAGCACGTGCTACTTACTAACAAGAAGGGTGGGGCGGAATTTTCCCGGTAAGTAAATATTGTACCGTTTCTGTTGCTTTTCACTGTCAACGAGCTGATTAATCATGCAATTTTTAGCAAACACGCCTGCAAGATGCGAGTCTTGCCGGCACGGGACCGCGGGGCATTTTATCTAGCGAGTACTGTTTGGACATTATATTTCATGCGAAGGACCAACCGATCAGGTCGATCAATCGACAACACAACTCACAACACAAACAAATCAATTTCCCTTTCAATCTTTTACCGCAGCGCGTACCGGCCCGTGTGCCGGTTGAGTGATGCTATCAAACAATCAATGCAAATGCTCAACCTCGGCCAACTATTCAGCTCAGTCCGCTAATAAGGAAAACGCGCACGGTGAACATAATTTATGGGCCCCTTTTTTGCAGTTTTTTAAAGCGTTGCTCTGCATCTCACTACCCCCGCAGGGCGGTACGGATAAACATACGTGCCAACACGTGCTGCCCACTGCCGCTTCCATCCGTTTCGCTGTTTATGGCCACCCAAAAGGTACACGCCAACGGTGTATCCAAACACTGGCAAGTAATTAATAATTTTACGAGTCTTCTCCTGCTCGCTCGCCAATCAATCACGCAGTAAATTGATTCGTTACATGGATCGTTTTCTAGCCAACGTGGGAGGAGGGGAAGGGAAAGGTGAGTTTGTACCGAAACA
>STHB01000011.1:4281083-4307814 GCA_018908115.1 Anopheles rivulorum
TTGACAAAACCATTAATAATACTTAACAATGATCTCACAAATTGGCTTATGAGAAAATCTTCTGCACCCAAGAAGAAGTGTGAACCATTTCTCAACGCTCATTTTCGACTAATCGCTTCTAGCAGCGTCTTCCGAACTATAATTTCCAAACGCCCGGTAAAGTCGCTTGTTCATTTATAATCAATTTTTAGGACACCGAAATAAATGACTCCGTCGTTCGGTGTCTCATAAGCGCACTGAGCCAACGGATGCTTCCCCGCTGGAATGTGCTCGTTTAATCATTCCAATCTAAGCTCGAAGCACATTGACAACCATCCAGCCAAGGACCTATTCAGGCACGTTTTGTAACTACGCAAGCGTACAATCAAAACAACATTAATCAAACAATTCTGCCACTTCTGGGCGAAAGCGAAATGGAACAATTAATTGCACCTCGCCGGCCGAGAAAAAAGGACCCTCCCCGTAGGGAGGTATGGAAACCGAACCGAACCGCTTGACGAAAGATTGACAAACTGCTAAGTACTCAGCGCAGAAACCCCGTCAAACAAGCGGGACTACATATGTCCACATCCTGTCCCTGTCAAACCGGTGCTGCTGCACTGCAGATGCATCGTCAACGATCCCTCGAGGGTATCTCTGCCCGGATCTTCCCTCGTTTTCTTTTTACTTCGCTGCCACTTCTTTTGCTGCTGCTGCTGCTGCTGCCCAGTTGTTCACAATGTTGCACACACACAAAAAGTTGAGCCGTGGATGGAAAACAAAAAGCAATGGAAACTGCACGGTCGGGAAGCATTCGATTTTAATTGTCCCTTCGGGCGTATCTAATTATAATCTGTTGATTCAAATGTTCTGCAACGGGTATGCTATTTTTTTCTCTCTCTTCTATTTGTATCCTTTTGTTCCTTCATGTTCATCCATTCTTTAGGACTCGGATAGGGAAGCTTGTCACTTCGAGTGTCTTATTGCTTCGCTGATCCGTACGCTTGTTGTACGGTGATGTAACTTTTAAATCAAACATTTCCCATCCTGCGGCCATGGGGCATTGTAATTGGACAATTAGCGTACTTTTTCCTAGTAACATTACAAAACATGATATTTCTTAAAGTTTTTTAACAAGCTAAGGTGTTCTTTACAAACAGCTTATCACGTTAGCCAATTAAATTAAATTGTTTTCCTTTGTCTTGCTCCACACTTTGTTTCTAGTTTTTTTTTTGTGTACATTAAGTTCTTGTAATGTTTTTTTTCTCCTCATTTGTTTGCTTTTGTCGATGTTTCTTTCTACCTTTTGCATATTTCTTAAATGTTATTGGAACATTTTTAATAGGTGTAGTTTTCCTTTTATTTTATGTGTTTTTTCTACTTCATTTTACTAGTTTTTAATAACTTTGTTGCTTTTGTTTTCGGAGTCATTTGTTTAAATTGTGAATACGGTTATTTTCACAAGAATACTTTGATTATTTTGTACGTTTGTTTCACTTTAGATAGACTTCTAAAACTAATATTGAATACTTCTGAATGTTATTTCCCTATTTACTTTCTTTTGAAGAAAAGCCTGCTTTCAAGTTATCAAATGTTCTACAAAATTCAACTGCCAGCTGAAACAATCTCAACAGCCATTAAAATCTCTTCATCCATCCAACTGTGGTTCGGCAACTGCATCATAAAAAACACTACAGCAAGAAAAAAAAAACCTCCCCACCGAAGTAGAATTCTCCAGAGTGACTTCACAACGCGCCGAATCAAGCGTAATCCCAGATGGCTTTTTTGTCCCTGGGTGGATTCGAAACGAACTGTATCGAATTTCAATTACGGCAAGGCCGACGACAACGCAACAAAGAAGAAGAGAGGCAAAAAAATGGAATCCCGCCGAACAATCTGTCCTTTCGTTCTACGCCACTTCATTGCCAATTCGAGCCGGAATGCGCCCCGAAAGGACGCATGGTAAAAGCCGGCCTCTTCAGGCCTGTGGGTTTGGCATGTGTGTGGCAGCCACAGCTGATTACAGCTGGGCAAGAATTAGGCAATGGGGTAAATAATAAATCCTCATACAGCCAGCCCATGTCCCACTTTGTGAAGCGCTTGGACCCGTGGATTTTTGATACGAGTTGAATAATTCATTCGCCGAGTTGGAGTAAAGCCTTCGATAGATAACGAATGTCGAAGTCGAACTGGTGCCGTTCTGATTGGGCTGAGAATAAGTACATTTCGGGAAGGGAAAGAATAAAACGAAAACACAAAAAACCTATACACACACACACTCTAAAGGTGGTAAGTGATAAATGACGTCCTTCGTGTAGATGTTTAAAATGTCATTAACTTCAAACAGTAGCTCTGTACATTGTGTGTGTGTGTGAGAGAGACTGTTTTCTTTGGCTTCCCCTTTTCCTTTTGTGTTTCTTCCAATAAAAACAACTTTCTCGCATTGTTTCGGTAAAAGTGTGTGTGTGTGTGTGTTTTTCCTAAATTTTCCCGAGCCAAAACTTTAACCGGCACGGCTGCAGCAACATTGCAGGACACTGGTTGCGTTGCCCTCTTTCCGCTCGAGTCTCACCCAAACCCGGGCATTGACGGGACCACCGGGAATCCGGACGAAAGAAATGTGGCGAAAGAAAGTTTTTGCGTAACCGAAAACCATAAATTACACCTGAGCACTCCAGAAACCATTAACAGCAAATGGGACGGTACAAAAGAGGTAAAAAGCGGGTTGTGCTCACCGTCGAATCCCGGAGTATACCCGTTGCTCTGTTGTTTAGGATAATTGTTTTGCTTCGCACTTGGTTCGTGTTTTTTTTTTTTTCTTGTTTCCCAGTGTTTTCATGGTCCGGGGCCCGATTATTGATGGTGGAAAACCTTGAGCAAGCCAGCAGAAGCGAATGTGCGTCTTGAGAAGCCGTTCCAGGTTTCTTCCCGTGCGCCAGCGAGTTGTCACCTCGAGCAAATAATATTGTTCGCCGACGCCGGGTGAGCTAATCTGATGATTAATAACAGCGATTCGAGAGAAAAAGGGGTTAAAATACCTTCGGGAGGGAATAGGTTAAAGGGAACCTTTTGTCATCCTGGCTGGAGGATAAAGATTGGGCAATGATTATTGATGGATTCTATCCCAACAACCCATTCAAAGGTATAACATCAGCCGTTTGTTGTGAAGATATTTTGAATGACTTATCTCACACATAGGTTGTATGAGTTTCAAGTCTCTTTTTCGATTTTGGACGATGTTTGGGAGAATTTTGAAGTTCTCTCTATATTTTTAAAGTGAAGTCTTTTCTCTGAGGACTAGCTACTCTAAGCCTTAAGGTACTAGAAATTGATGCTTATTTTCACTAACTAACGAACTTTAATAGGGAAATAAGATTACTATTTGCTATTTATATCAACTCTATGTACTTCTCTACTATTGTAAAATCCTTTACCTCATCACAACACATTCCACTCCTGATCAGCTTGTTCCTTCTAATGTCCAAAAATCAAAACAGTCTCTTTGAAAAAACTGACCCAGCTTTCCCATCCCATGTCATGTGTGCAAGTTGTCCCATTCAGGTTGAATAATTTCGTCCCATCATTATTAGACCCGAACCAGCAGTTTGAGCCTGCTGCTCCCCGGACGCCAATTTCCATAATGACCTTGCGCACCTCTTTTTTTACTTGTGTGTGTGTGTGTATGACAAATAATGACATTCCGATCGTTTGCCAGAAGCCCAAAATAGCTCCCAAGGTGCGTGCGAGATTGTGAATCTCATTCTCACACACACACACACACACACACATACACACGCCGTCCAGTGTCCTTCCCTGGGAAAGAGAAAACCCTTCCAGGAGAACAAGATCATTCCACTTTGTCGCCTTTACGGTGGTAAAGCGCAATGAAAAATCGGCGAAAATGGGTTGTTTCTGCCAACAAGGGCACCAACAAGAGCGAAAAAAAGGGACTTTCCTTGGGGACACCTCAAAGGCAAATCAATCACCACCATCACCACCCACCAATCCCATTTGCCATCTTACGTGTGTGTGAGTGGCAGCAAATATTTGTGAAAAGTTTTCTTCTTCTTTCGGGAAAATGGCTCCCTTTGAGGTGGAGTTTTGGGAAGCAAAAAGACCTCCGGAGGGTGAAGGAAGGGACATTTTGTCCGGTGACTCCTTCATCCTCCGAACCATTTTCCGAATATGTCCCAAAAGGTGACCGAAGAATTTACCTTTTCGCACCCAGCAAAAAGCCTCAAATTGGTTCCGGATTTTGTGGTTCGGGACTTTTGGCGCTAGATGCTGCTGCTGACTACCTTCTGCTACTAGCTCCACTCACACTCATCCACAACACTCCCGATTTCGATCGGGACAATAAACGTCAACTCGGTTGGAATGCCATGCCACAAAACAAATCTTACCACGAGGGACCTAACGGGGGCATGGTTCTGTTTGACGTTCCAATTTTTCTCCCCCCGGTTGGCCCATTGGACGTACCACCATCCTAAGCAGATGGCAGATGTGGTTTGGTGTGGAGAAATTCCTGACTGAGTAGAAACCCCGGTCGAACAAGAAACCCAATTAGTGCGACCATATATCACGGAAACCATCGTGCTGGACTTCCGTCTTTTTTCTTACTCTGCTGCTGCTACTCCCTGTTTTATTTCTGCCGACTCACCTGCTGTGGCATATTTTCGCTTTTTATGCGAACCAACCAGTTTCGCACTTCCTTCTCTCCAACAGAGGGAAAAAACCCCCTCAATAAGAAGGACGGAATTCATTGTCCAAGAAATCTTACCCCGATGACCTTGCACGAAGCTCAGAGGAATTTGCTACGAATTTCCGGTGCTTCATCTCCAGCAAAAACTGATCCTCACACACACGCACACCGAAAGATGACTTCCCAAACCTCTTCCCTCCCTCCCCCTAAAAACGACTCGGCAAGTTACGAGGAAAACTTTCATTTTCCATTCCGGCATCCCGAATTTCCGCTTTTATTCCGTTTCATTTTTAGACTTTTGCACACATTCCTTTCTCACCTGACGCCTGACCTGAAGGGCGCAAATGGTCATTGTCCCGAACGACCTTCTCATTTATACAGATTCTTTTTGCTTTCTGTCGCCTTCAAAGATTCTCCCGAAAACAGAAAAGTCCTTGCCCATTTTCATTTGTAGAATTTTTCTTCCTCCATTTCTCGGGAAGCGCCCAAAAAGGCACGCAAGAAATAGTGCTTCGGCAAGCAAAATTGGCATCCGAGATTAAGTGAAGCGAAACGTTCCGCTGCTGGGCCGGAAGTTAGCACCGTACCGAGGTAACCCGTTTACTTTTTTGTTTTTTGCTCCACTTTATTTTTTCGAATGATGGCAAGACATCATTAAAGTGCCTCTTTTGTAACGTTCGGCCCCCATCATCCCACCAGGAAGCTTAAAAGGAACCACAAAAAGAAAAAAGGATGGTCAGAGCAACTCACCGGCAACTGTCGCTTTTCGCCAGGTCGTTACCGGCATCTGTTGCCGGCTTGCCTGATTGCTCGTTCTGAAGGCACTCACGGAGTAATTTGCAGCGATCCTTTGGTCCACCCGGGGGGAAAAAAAAAGTTAAACGACTGCAGTTGACTCCACCCGCATTTTCCCTGGTGACCTTTTCATGCGCACACACACACACACACACAACAGGGACACACTAACACACAATTATGGGTTTTAGAGCTTGCCACATCCGGTTGACAGGAGCTGCTGTGCGCAGTGTTCCGAACACGTAAGTTTATGGCAGTAATTGAACCTATTACTGCACTAGCCACAGTAACTTGCTTTTTGTTGGTTTGCTGGTGAGCTTTCGTCGACCGAGAGTTCTCATCTGGTTCCGCTTCCGGACTGAATTTCTGTCGAATTCACTTACGCGCTGAAAGCAGTCAACAGGGTGTGTATCGTATGTGAAGTATGTTCCGATGGTAGATTCGCTATCGGAACAGTGAAATGGTAAGCACCGTAAGTGATCAGCTGGGTTAAGAGAATGAACTAACGACAAATTGGTTCAATGTCGGATGTATCACGTGGACATTTTGTGGAGTGACATCGAAACACCTATTGAAGGATTTATGGACGGTCAGAGTTCATTAACAATGGTATGGAGAAATAAGAGTTTGAGAGTACATAAGTATTGGACGCTCGATCTGGGATACAATTTTTGTCTAAATTGTGTTCTACGTATCCAATTCTTGAACTCGTCCACTAACGTCATCGAAAACCCAATCACAGAATGCACTCAGGATGTACAGATCCAATTCTTGCTACAGTTCCCAGAAGTTTTGTTCTTCCTTGAATATCTTAATCTCAGTTGGAGTTGTACTTTGCACACAGATTACTTGCCTCATCTTAACTTATATTACTTTTTATTTATGGAGCATTAGTGCATATAGCCTCAAGCATAAATTACACCGTAAATAGCTTCAATTAGAATAAATCACATGCAAACCACCCACCAACCCAACCATATGGTTCCAATTTGTTTTCGACCAAAAAATAAAAAGCGAAACACTCCATTATAAATCAGCACCCATACAACAAAATGGAAAGGCAAGAGTCCATTCGCTGTTAAACGTTTTATAAAAGCTCAATAAATATATAACCCTCAAATTTTGCTCACACTAATCCCGACTCCCGGACGATTCGTCTTTACATCCAACGTCCATCGGGCACCCATACAGTCTCCGGGCTGGCACGATTATTAATTACACATTACAAGCATTATTCGGCCATGCTTGGAAACTATTTATCGCGTAAACGCGTCGGATGATGGCGGCTATAAATATTCCTAGCTGCTCGCCCAGAGAGAGAGAGAGAAAGAGAGATTATGAGCTTTCTTCCAGCGAATGGCAGAACGTTTCCCGGTCCAACTTTTCGTCCTGTACGGCAACGTAACAATGTTGCTTATTTTTCAATTTTTCGATTACGCTGCAATTTTCTTACGCTTAAGCCACAAAACGATGGGTCATATTTCTTTTCCCTGCCGGGCTGAAAGGAGAACGATGAATGCCGCTTGTGCCCCCGTAAAGGCATCCATCATCTGGGGAAATATTTCTTTTCTTTGCTTGTTTTGTTTGGTAACTTCTTGAAGCACGGCTAGCAACGTAGTAAATCGTTAATTTATACGTAAATCTTTCACCGCGCTCCGGTGCGGTCCGAGTGCTATCCCAAAAGGCCTGCTAGCGAAACGCATTACTACAAAGCCACACATCAGCAGCATTGGTAGCGACTTTCTCGTTAGCAAATGGTTAATTTCTCCATCCATGTACTGGCACGCCCTATTTGCCAGCCTGCGTTACTCATATCCCCAGGAAAAAAACGACGCTGACGCTGTACGCTTTCTACGAAAATCGCCATCCGGTGGCGGCGCTAGTAGATAGAGCAATCAGCAATCACTCGCCGGTACGGGCTGGCGAAACGTTGGACGTACAGTTTTGGGCACAAACACGAAACAAATGGAAAACCATCCCACAGGATGCGCCCTTAGTGGTGCAACCGACGGCTTTTCACCCGGCGAAAATGAATGAGGTGTTGAGCGAGCGTTGATGAAGAAAAGTGCTGACTCCTTTTGTGCTTCGCTTTGCTTAGCTCACTCTAGTGTTTTTCTTGTTCTGTTTCCTGCATTCACCATCCAAGACGAGGACGCTGCCTGGACGTGTGACTCGTAAAAGTGGGAGTTTTTCGGAAGGATAAGCACACCGACGAGGGAAAAACAAGCGAACAATAATCATCAACCTCTTGTTTAACCTTGCACGGACAGAGAGGTTTGAACCCCTCTGGTATGAATGATTTCCATTTAATCGTGCAACGGCTAGTAACAGTGTGTTGCCTCTGCTTTTGAACACGTGTCTGTACGGCTGTTTTATTCAACGGATTGTTCGCTTGAAGAATTAATTAAATGTAGTTGAAATTTTAATCAAATTATCATCACCAATTGTTCCTTAAACCTTTGGCTTTGAACGTAATTTGTAATACGACTCATAGTATAAAACCCAATTGTGGATCCCACCAATCATGTTTAGCGACAGAAGCATCTTTCAAGATCCTTTTTTGTACACTTAATTACCTCATAAATTAATAAAAATAAATATAATGCATCCAACAGCTACTAATTTTAGCAACATCCACCAAAATGACTTCTACTTCCTGAGATGAGTAACTTTCTTTTTCCTTCACTTACTATCTTAATCCTGTATGGAAATCGTCCAACACGCACTTAGCCATCCTTCTTAAAGCTCATCGATCTTGGTTAAAGTGGCACCAGCAGTCGCCCACACCGCATTTACTGCTACCAGAAATCCATTCCAGGCCATCCAACCACTTGCTTTATGCATTCTCACCCAACTCGCCCGAGTGGTATAGCAATGAAAGAGGAAAATAATTAAGATTCTTCATCAGGAGGCGGATCGCAATCGGTCCGGGCTGCCACCCAAGATGGCCGCCGACGAAGACGAACGCGCCAAAAGCTGAGCAAAAAGCGAAAAAGCGTTCATTAGCACTGCTGTCGATCCATGAAACTGATGAAACTGTTTCCTGCCTCTGTTGGCTTTTGTTTTTCCACCAGCTTTTTTCGTAGACAACGAGATCTTTCCACACCAGAACGAACGTAAGGAAGAAAAAGAACAACATCGAGGACGAAACACTTGCACTTGGTTAGCGCAGTGAAAAAAGAAAGTGAAAACAATCACCCTAAAAGTGCTCTCCACAAGCGAAGGAAGATTTTAGTCCGGATGCCATTGCATCCGTAAGGCTCCACACGATGGAAACGGGATCAATTAAAAGATTTCAACCGAATGGGCAAAAAGTCATCCGTCGGGGGTAGTGTTCAGGCTTTTATGGAGCCGGTGGCAGTTACTTCCCAACTATTACCCGGCGCTATCTTCATTTCTCCATCCGAACCATCCCTATTGCTAGCTCGCCCATCGCCGTTCGCTCATCCATCAAATCATCCACACGCGCACCGCAGATGAAAGCTAAAAACAAACAAAAATCTCCCCCTCGAAGGATAAACCAGGGGTGGTGGGTGAGACGGTTAAAGAAGACGTACCAGACACACTTCCGGCTGGGATGGGAACAGATCTGCACGAAATGGGCGTCCATAAAGCTGAATGACGATGGCGGATGAGAGGGTGCTAGAAAAGTGCAAGTGCCACCCTTGGCACAGCAAACCGATTGGTGAGTCCTCACTCACCCGATGCGCGGGAAATGGGAAACTGGGGGGGAAAAAGCATGGAAATCCAGCCCTGTCAATCTCAGCTCTACCCGTTGCGAGGGTAGATGTATAAAATCTAAATTAGTAATAATCGTAAAACTGTTCCAAATCCCTGTTCGTACGACGCAGCATAGATGGTTTGCAGCATCCGTCCGTCGGTACATGCGGCAAGGGCTAAAGTTCACACAAAAGACCCATCCCACCCGCGCATCACGTTTCCAGCCTGTTTTCGATTCGTTCGATTAGCATAAACAGTAAGAACGCTGAGAAGCAAGCTGTCAGTTTTGGGCAAAAGCCTTCCAACATTCCATGGGCACCTCGGTCGCGCCTCGGTCGCTCAGTGAGCGCCATAAAACTTCACCGTTTTATAACCCTCCGGGAAGCAGCGTGCAGCGAATAAACTTTCCATCCCCGGCAAAAAACAAAAACCTGTGCGCAGAGTGGATAAGATTTTTTCGCTCGATTCGTCGGGAGTTTATGATCCCGGTGCGATTCTACCGTGCTGTTTTGTTTATCGAATTGTTTCGGATGTGATCCGTGATTTTGGCCGAAATGGTGACGGCGTTCGCGACAATTCCTGAGCATCCGGCCCCGGATGGTTCATTTCAATGCTAATGAATCAGCACACCAAATCCCATCCGGAACAAGCACACGTCTACCCATTCGCCCGGCGAAGGTAAAGCGTGTTATGCTGCTCTTTTTTTTTTTGTTGGTCCTATCGGAGGATTTATAATAAAATAAAGCGAAAAAACAAAGATATCCAGCGTAAGGCAACGCGAGCCTTACTGCGCCTTAAGGGACACAAGGAAAACGTGCGTAATCAGCCTTTCGATCTGAACGCGTTTGGGAATCTTTGTTTTTTTTTCTGGTGAACGTTTGGAAGAATCCCGACACTCGACGGCAATAATCCACCTCATCGACAGCGTGTTAGGATGGTGAGATAAACGGGTTTTGCCGCTTGTCACGTGGCTTTCAGTGCCTGCAGTAAGGGATTAGCAAGATGGCTTTAAGATTTGCAGCGAATGTCTTTAAAATTGTCTACGCGATTGACCGATACCTGGTGACTATCGTGGTAGTTGAGCTGTGAAAGGAATATAACAATAGTCAGTGATTAGCAATAGTTATTAATTTTCGTTATTCCAGTGATTCGTTGGAGTGGAGTGACTTTAAGGAGATGATGCCGGAACTGAAGTCATCAACTAAGATTGAAACGTTTGGAGGTAAGATAACAATGTCCAATGTCGCAGAGGTGCTTCCTATCAGGTTTATTTGAAATCAAAAGTTACTGATATCCGCAAGTACTTGTTTGAAATTTTGGAGTTTCTGGCACGATGCTACCAATAAACCATTATTTTCAGAAAATTGTTAAGAGATTGTAGAACTTTTTAATTTAATATTTATAAAGGCATGCAATCGTAATCGCTATTCGATCAGGATATAGAAACATAACTCCCATTACTATATTGATGAAGCCTGAAGAAAAAAAAAATCTTGATAGTCTTTTGGGACTTTGATTGGATCAATTCTTGGTCCCTACTGAATGGCTTTATAGCTCTTTGTGAGTTTCTTTAATGTAAATAAAACAAATATAATAAGGATATTAGAGACTAGGGTTGAGCGTTGGCTTTTGACATTCCATGAAGTTCCAGTATGAGCCTAATATGAAGCTCAGTGCGCTGATGAAATTCATGTTGATACATAAAGAGTAATGTATAAAAATTGTTTTAAATGAGTTTAAGGCTGCAGTATTTACTTCAATGATACGAATGCTGTTGTAAAAGCTTCAGCCAGACAGTGTAAACATCTGAACTGAACGAATTATTGACAGCTTCTGCGAAATTTCATCTCCATATCCTTTTCCAGCAGTCGTCTATTCTTAGTACTCTAGTGGTTCTAGTGGTAACAACAACGCCATCCAATATTGATCCCTGCCAACCTCGTATGGGTTACACAACCGAATATGAATGACTCTAATTATCAGCAAATCTTCCTCCCGCCGTACTACTCCATCTGCGGACATTTTCATCGAACCTTCGATTCCGATCCCTTTCGGTTTTGGATCCCTTTTGTCGACCACATACCATGGTGATGTAATTCAAGCAATTCCAAAACATGTTGTCGCTGCTGTCGGCTGTCCACCACCATAACCACCGACCCAAGGCGAGCCGTGGTCGTGATGGTCGTCGAAAACTATTGCATAATTCAACAGTTCGCTCTTGAATCCACTCCAGTGTTCGGTTGAGCCGGCCGGTTTGCGTTTAGCGAGATTCCGATTCCGATATTCCACGTCCACAGATAACTTCCGGTTGCTGCGTTTTTTTNCGATTCGTCGGGAGTTTATGATCCCGGTGCGATTCTACCGTGCTGTTTTGTTTATCGAATTGTTTCGGATGTGATCCGTGATTTTGGCCGAAATGGTGACGGCGTTCGCGACAATTCCTGAGCATCCGGCCCCGGATGGTTCATTTCAATGCTAATGAATCAGCACACCAAATCCCATCCGGAACAAGCACACGTCTACCCATTCGCCCGGCGAAGGTAAAGCGTGTTATGCTGCTCTTTTTTTTTTTGTTGGTCCTATCGGAGGATTTATAATAAAATAAAGCGAAAAAACAAAGATATCCAGCGTAAGGCTACGCGAGCCTTACTGCGCCTTAAGGGACACAAGGAAAACGTGCGTAATCAGCCTTTCGATCTGAACGCGTTTGGGAATCTTTGTTTTTTTTTTCTGGTGAACGTTTGGAAGAATCCCGACACTCGACGGCAATAATCCACCTCATCGACAGAGTGTTAGGATGGTGAGATAAACGGGTTTTGCCGCTTGTCACGTGGCTGTCAGTGCCTGCAGTAAGGGATTAGCAAAATGGCTTTAAGATTTGCAGCGAATGTCTTTAAAATTATCTACGCGATTGACCGATACCTGGTGACTATCGTGGTAGTTGAGCTGTGAAAGGAATATAACAACAGTCAGTGATTAGCAATAGTTATTAATTTTCGTTATTTCAGTTATTCGTTGGAGTGGAGTGACTTTAAGGAGATGATGCCGGAACTGAAGTCATCAACTAAGATTGAAACGTTTGGAGGTAAGATAACAATGTACAATGTCGCAGAGGTACTACCTATCAGGTTTATTTGAAATCAAAAGTTACTGATATCCGCAAGTACTTGGTCGAAATTTTGGAGTTTCTGGCCCGATACAATAAACAAACCAATATCTTCAGAAAATTGTTAAGAGATTCTAGAACTTTTTAATTCCATATTTATAAAGGCCTACAATCGTAATCACTATTCGATCTGGATATAGAAACATAACTCCCATTACTCTATTGATGAAACCTCTTGAAAAAAAAATCTTGATAGTCTTTTGGGACTTTGACTGGATCAGTTCTTGGTCCCTACTGAATGGCTTTCTAGCTCTTTGTGAGTTTCTTTAATGTAAATAAAACAAATATAATAAGGATATTAGAGACTAGGGTTGAGCGTTGGCTTTTGACATTCCATGAAGTTCCAGTATGAGCCTAATATGGAGCTCAGTGCGCTGATGAACTTCATGTTGATACATAAAGAGTAATGTATAAAAATTGTTTTAAATGAGTTTAAGGCTGCAGTATTTACTTCAATGATACGAATGCTGTTGTAAAAGCTTTTTACCAGACAGTGTAAACATCTGAACTGAACGAATTATTGACAGCTTCTGCGAAATTTCATCTCCATATCCTTTTCCAGCAGTCGTCTATTCTTAGTACTCTAATGGTTCTAGTGGTAACAACAACGCCATCCAATATTGATCCCTGCCAACCTCGTATGGGTAACACAACCGAATATGAATGACTCTAATTATCAGCAAATCTTCCTCCCGCCGTACTACTCCATCTGCGGACATTTTCATCGAACCTTCGATTCCGATCCCTTTCGGTTTTGGTTCCCTTTTGTCGACCACATACCATGGTGATGTAATTCAAGCAATTCCAAAACATGTTGTCGCTGCTGTCGGCTGTCCACCACCATAACCACCGACCCAAGGCGAGCCGTGGTTGTGATGGTCGTCGAAAACTATTGCATAATTCAACAGTTCGCTCTTGAATCCACTCCAGTGTTCGGTTGAGCCGGCCGGTTTGCGTTTAGCGAGATTCCGATTCCGATATTCCACGTCCACAGATAACTTCCGGTTGCTGCGTTTTTTTCTTTCCTCTTTTGGCGGAAGCCAGCTACATTCAACATGCGAATTGTCAACAAAATCGTGTCCCCGTGACTCACTGGCGAGCGTCGCTGCTTACCGTACCGGTCGACCCGAGCCGGGATTCGGGCCAGTAGCTGAAGAACCACTTGAGTTATTCGCGTCCTTTTCCGCTCGTTTGAGCATCTTCCTTCGTCACCTTTCGCCGAAGGTTGTAACTGGGGAAGCGTTGACGTGCATCACCAAACATCCGCCAATCCAATCCAAACCGCACCCAAAAGTGAAAAACCCCGTTCGGCAAGCGCACACCGTGGGAGGGGTAGGTTGGTGGGTATTATTCAAGTTGACACATTTCTTCGCTTCCATCCCTAATTGACACTTTTCGCGCGTGAAACGAACCGAACGAATCCGTGATCCGTCGGCACAGAAATAGCGCCCGCAAGACACACGTCACATAGATTTCCAACGCCACCAACCACCGGTTTTCTCTCCCAAAAATGGGGGTGGGGTAGAGAGGAGTGGAGCTGGTGGACTGCTGGACACAGTGCTCCCACACTTCCTAATTTTCCTCCAGCTTTGACGCTGTTTCGCGAGGCTGACGCGGTGGTATATTCCGGGTTCACTTGAATAAATTTTATCGCACCCATTGTCTTCGGTTGGAAGTGTCCCGATCTGCACCCACCCACTCACACTCACACAACAACAACTCCTGCTCCTCCAGAAGGCAGAATTTTTTGAGATCTTTCACCGTTGAAACGTGTCGATTTTCGTAAGCATTCCCATGTGTCTTCCCTTGGTCGGCTTTCCATCCCTACGGGGTGTTTTGGAAGAATAGAACTGGCGTGGAGTACCGTCTCGAGGACTTTTAGCGTTTGCTTTGGTGGGCGCTTTTGGTTTTGCTTCGTTCGCACAAGAAAAGACGCCTTTTTCGCATATATTTTCGCGCTTGCACTTTAGCGCCCGGCTACATCGCTCGGTGATGATGCAACGTCTCTCTCCTTTCATATGCCACCCTCCTACTTGTGCACCCGTCACGGGGGTTCGTGTCTTTGATGGGTGCTTTTGTTGCCCGGTTGTGGAGTGTTCACTCTCGCTCTCACTAAGCCGATAGCAAAAGGACGTTCTTGTTTGCCAAAAATAGAACTAAAAACCTCTCGAAGGATCGCGTAAGAATGGAGACAACCAAGCAAACGCGGGAGTGGATTGCTAGCGGTGTGGTGTGATGTAGTACACAGTGAAGCATAATAGGCTTGAGTTCCACACCGGCAAGTGATGAAAGAACAAAATGAAGCGCTAGGATATTTAGGTTTTGTCATTGGATTTGTTTTTGTAACAAACATTTTTTACTTTGTGACTGTTATGATGTGTGTGACATATTTCTGTCAAAACTCTTTCTATTTTTAAAACAACGCAAAACAGTATCAAAAAGATACTAAAAAGGAAAATCAAATTCATAAGTGTTGAGAAGAAAACGATAAACAAAGAAACGATTGTGTAAACATAAAAAACTAGTAAAAAAAAGGAAAAAATAAAGAGAAAAATAAATAATTCTGCAAAATAAACATTTAAACAGAAATATCAATCAATCAATATCACACCAGCAAAGGAGAAAAAAGACTTTAATTTACATTTTTAATTAATTATTAAAATAATTCATACATTCCTCGGTTATGGTGAAAAATAAAACAATTAACTTTACAACATTAATTGCATTTATATTCAACTTCATGAGCATAGCCATACGTTTACTGGCTGCCATTGATTCTATTATGTTAAATAGAAATTCGTTTCTACCATGTAAAATGCCTTCCCTTTCCTTCCTCTCTGCCTCTCATTGTGCTTACTTCTCTTCACCATCGGCACAGGATGTAATCCTCAATAGTAAAATTGAAATTTTCAAACAGCTTCCTATTGCCGCCTCTTTACAACGCTTTACACCCGGAGGCGACGATGGGCTTCCTTTGACAAATACAGAAGCACCATCGTCGAAGAGCAAGGGGAGCAAAAAGAGTATCCATTGTGCATGTAATAGGACACGCTAAGCAGCAACAACACACACACACACCCAGCGAGATAGAAAATGCAACGACAACAAGAGAGAAGGCATTGAAGGTGTCTTTCGACGCTCTGAGCGTGGCGAAGAATTCGATTGATCGCGAAACGCCTGAATGACAATCAATATCACCTTCCCCTTCGGGGTGCGGAAAAAGTGGAAAAGACCACCCCCAGAAGTGGATTGTATTTTATTTTTTTCAGCACAATTTCGTTTTTGTTCGCGTCTTCCCGTTTTGTGAGGATTTCATGTCGTTCTACTCGCCAGAAGGCCTCGAAGAGATTTTTCTTTTTACCTTTTACCGCCTTCTGCCGAATCGGCTGTGACGGATTGTGTGGAAGCTGCACGATCGGGATGGTGTGCCTTCGTTCAGCGTGATGGCCGGTCATGGCACCAGATGAAATGGATCCAATTTAATCAAACAAAGCACTGGTTGTATGGCTGCAGCGATGGAAACAACTTGCCGCAGCCCTTTCGGGGGGGAAAAAAACAGGGAATTATACACACAAAAACTGTTTAAAAGTCACCGCCTGCAAGCGAGGTAGCTGCCTGTCCATTGCTTAAACCACGCGTGATGGGGTCGTTAAATCTTAACCATCTTTTCGCCACCGAGTGACAGATTAAATTAATCTCGTAAAGAAAGCAACCAAAAACTGATGATGAAGCTACAATGCCGTCCAACTCTCGGAGCTTAAGATTAGCAGCTTGCTGTATCTTAGTAGCGAGCCACGCAAAATGAGACCACAATGTTCCACGAAACCAACGCAAGGTGCTAAACGATTTTCCGCGGAAAAACACTGCTCACTTTTCCCTTTCGTAAGCGGAACGCTTTCATTGCACTATTTCAACCCTTTTGCGGGGTGCGTTTTACGATCGTCCCTTCCTTTTTCCACGTCGTTTTCCACGATCGTGAGCCATGAGGTTGGTTAATTACAAAAGTTCAAATCGTTTTAAGCTGATTTATTTTGTTTTATTACATTTTCATATCATGTTTGAAAAAAACGAGCAAATAAATATGTGTCAGAGAGAGAGAGAGAGAGAGAGAGAGAGAGAGAGAGAGAGAATACACAAGGACAGAAGAAAATTGTGACCACGTGGAACGTTGTTACATCCACCCAGCAGTAATAGTAGCAGTACTGGGGTGCTTTTTCAACCCCGTGCCGTGCCCCGAATGGGCTCTTTAATCCCTTTTTTCCCTCTGTGTGTGTGTGCGCCTTCTCACCCAATTCACTTCGCAGCTTGGTAACGATAAATTTCTTATAGCATACTCTGTTTTTAAAGGATTTTTTACTCTTTCGCTTTTTTTTCCTCCCCCATTCTTTGAAGCATCTTAAGCGTGCTTAAGACAACAACCAAGGAAATGCGCAAATGTAGGCGCTGGTTGTCGCAAGATAAGCATAAAATCCGGTTTTGCGGTTTTGTGTTTCAAATGCTCCGAAAGAGTTCCGGGAATCCATTTGAATAGCCTAATGATGTTTACGAAAGACTTCATCGCGGTTGGATTTTCATAACAGCGTCGGATTGTAATTCTTGAACATGATACTATTGTTTTAGCAACACACGTTTGTATTTATTTTATTGATTTTACAAACTAAAGTGCAAATATTTAATAGAAAAACATTTAAATTGCTTAAATTTATGCTTCTAAATAGAATGGAATATAAATAAATAATATCAAAATACAATATAATTGGTAAGAGCAAAAGGCAAAATTTTTCCTTTCAACTGCTCTGGAGTTGTTGGAGAATTGGGTAATCCAAGTAAACATAAATTTTAATCATATTTCGATTAGAAAACTAAACAATTTAACCAAAAGACAAAAACACACATTCTCGTTTTACATGATACAAAAAGCACTGACAAAAATCTGGAAGAAAAACTCCGCGAAGCAAAGCAAATAAGCGACCGGCCCCGGACTTGCTAATAAATCAGCGAGATTACTAGGTTTTAATACTCATTTGAAACATTTCGCTCTTACAAAGTCATTTGTCTACAATGGATGGTGCTTTTTTTCTCGTTGTTGTGCCTGCCGTTCTATCCTCTTAATGGTCAAACGAGTTGTTAGAAAATCCAGTTCCAGTTCTCCAGCTCTTGGTGTAAAAAATCCGAAATACGACAATGATAAATATAAAAAGCGCACACATACCCACAAAGAGTGAGCAAAAACAGCAAAAAAAAACCAACAGCAGCTAGCACGGAAGCATTTTCCGTTTTAATCTAGTAAATTTAATAAAAAATGATTGATGACCGCCAAGGCACGCCCCGAAGCGAACGCTGGGACACTGGGAAGCACCCGCCGAAACAAATCTCGCACTCGCGATGCCATGGCCGTTGGGTTGGTTTTTACTCCCCCCAAAAATCCTCCCTATGCCAAAAAAAACAAACCTCCCTACCCCTAAAAGGACGAACGTTTATAGGGAAATTCCACCAACAAACACATCCCGAAAGGGTTGTGTAATTAGAAAAACAAATTTTCATCCCCTTTTTTTGGGAAAGGGAAAATGGAAGTTGTCGAGGATCGACTCACAAGCGGAAAGATACACCCAGAAGCCAACGACTTTTTTTCCTGCTTCTGTTTATCCTGGTTTGTCAATGTCCTTTTGGTCGATCTGTTTTTTTTTTTGGTGCTGTTACTTGACACATTGAGACACATTGAAGGGATTTAACAGTTTGTTTCGTTTGTGGCCGTAGCCGAATACGTGGATTTTTCGAGCAATGAGTCCCCTGGGAGGCTAAGGCTAAGCCCGCACCGACCGGTCCTGATTGATAGCTTCGGAAATCCTGACCATTTGCTGCCACTCACAGCGAGCAAATGTGCTTCAGGATCAACTCTTTCGTACTATAGTGAGAAAAAAGCGGTGGAAAAAAGCACAAAATTGATACAATCACATTCGGCAAAGCGAGAACAAGGTGATACAAATATTTGCATCACCCAGGGAAGATGATCAAGAGCAGCGATAACGATCGATTTGGATTATTGGATGGATGGCTATTTTAAGCCTCATCATCATCATCATAATAATAACAGCCAGCATCTGATGCTGATTACCCAAAGTCACACCCGGGAGTCTCTGTGACGAACTCTGGCCAATGTTGATACATTTAAGGCAAAACAGATCGATAATTGTTACCACGTTTTGCAGGACACCGAGAACTGTTTGTGGTTTTTGTGTACCCAGACAGATCCGATTGTGCAATTCGCTTACTCTGGTCGGTGATAATCAGTGATTATTTGAAAAACATGGACAGCCCTGCATGATGCATGCGCCTGGAGTTTGATTCCTGGACGACACCATCTAGATCTTGTTTGTTTGGTGCGCTGTTAATTGTTAATTGTATGATTTGTTTGTCTAAACATTAGTCGACACAATCGAGTTATACGTCACCAAATGGTAAGAGCTCTCTCTATTATGCAACACAATAGAGTGACTTGTAAGAGTTGGGAGCGATGGTCACGTCACGCGACTAGCACTGGACTATCCTATTTAATAACGTCTGTTCTGGCAATCTGCCTGCTTTCTGTGAGTAAATGTTATCCTTTTTCCGTAGACACATATTGTCATATTGAGACACATCGGAAAGAAGTTTATATAAGACCTAATTCTTAAGAATTGTAGCAACTAGTGCGTGATGTAGTAGCCTCGGCTTGTATGTATTGTAAATGTCGGTATATATTATAGACCTTGGTATACAAAAATATACCATGAAAAAGATTCCATATTGCTGATTTCGAGCTCCTCTGATTGTATTGTAATTAACCATACATGGCGAACAATTAATCACTTTTTCGATTAAACTTACATGCATTTACCATCCCTGCTGCAGTGTGATAGACTTTAAAATACTTCGTTTTTGTGTACAAATAATTATTTAAAAATCATTTATTAAATAGTAACAAATATTAATATGCCAACTGCTATTCACCGAAAGCAATTCCACAATGTTTCTTCACCAACATTGCGCTATATGCAAATGAAAGTAATTAAAAGGATTTCCAAACAAACAAACGAATGCGAAAAAACTCCACTCAGCTTTGCAGTACTTTTTTCCACTTGCTTGCTTATCACACTCTCAATTCATTTTCCCTTTCTGCAAAACCGATTCATAGCAGCAGAAGTGCGTACGAAGTGCTTCACCCTTAAAACCTCCATTTACTTCAGAGAATCTTTTCTTCGCTCCTTCTATTAACGGGCATGATGGAGCAAGGTGAGCTTTCTTCGCGCAAGACAAAAAAATAAGGGTGGCGACAAATGAATTACACTCAAGTGCAATTAGTTGCATTCAGATACGAGTGCTGGCCGCACTGTTCTGTTCGCCAATCGCCGCCTGAATGGCTTGGCTTTGTTGAAAGAATTTATTTCCCTTTTTCCCTTACTACCTTTACCATTTAGCGTGCAGCATGCTGGAAAAAGAGAAAGGAAGAACCATGCCCAGTGGCCAGTAACGTAGTAACTTTACCATCATAATTTCCTTACCATCTTGTAGATGGAAACGCAGCAGTACCAAGGAAAAACAGAGGAAAATTACAGCTCAATTTTTCCCCATTTTGCACTTGCGTTTCTTTGTTAGTGTGTTGCAAAATAAAAGTGTCCACACTCCCCCCCCTCCTCCCACCTCTGGGCATGAAAGAGGGGGAGGTAAGGTGTCGACACCGGGGCGACGAGAGATAGCGCCATTACTTTGTGCGTTTTATGAAGATTGGATTACTTAATTGCAATGAAGGCTAAAGTGTGAGAAATAAAGAAAGAAAGAAAAAACAGTCTGTCCCTGCCCGTTGCAGTAGAGAAAATGTGTTTAAAAAGTACAACAGCAAACAGGAAGAAAAAGGAAAAGCATGCATTAGCAAAAAAAAATGTCACTACAAGTATGCGGCCTTTAAAGTAATTAAATTTACGCTGGAAAGAAAAAAAACAAAGCAAATGGTTGGCCAATGTTTTGCAGATATTTTGCACGTGAAAAAACAACAACAACAACATAATAAAGAAGCCCCATCCCCATTCTTCCTCCTTCCCCTGCAACCCCCACCCATTCGATCAATAATGGCTAGCTGGGACGGTCTCTTCGGTGCTCGCTGTCTTTGGGTTGCAGCACAAGCAACAACTAAATTAGCATGTTGATGGCTTTCTTCACGCCAAGTGTCGCCCGAAGGTACGAGGTCACCGGTACGCCCTCGCTGTTTGAATGTCATATTTACTGTTGCTGATGCTGCCGATGCTTGCAGCAGGATTTCTTAGTTTCGGTGTAGCCATTTTAGCCCGCGCGCCCCGGTACTACTACGCATCATTTGCAATTGAATTAGATGTGTCTTGTGTCTTGTGTGGCCTACAGTGCCTTATCCGCACGTAATGTTGTAATCTGTGTGTGTGTGTGGTGTGGGGGTAGGAGGAGGGGATTTTATTTATTTTATTTTTTTCTTTGTTTTTTTTTCGGTGTGTTGCTCTCGTTGACCTCCTTCCTGAGGCTGTAACAAACACAAAACGGAAAGGGAACACGAAAACACTGCTCCGAGCCAACCAATCATCCAGTAATACAATTTCCAAATTATTCAATTACAAAAATAAACAGTATCCATCCAGAGGCAGGGGTTTTCGAGGTGAAACGCTGAAAGACACGCAACAAGCAACGGCAGGCAGCAGCCGCAACACGACGACGATGGCGATCCCAACAGGACACAAACAACGTGTGACAGTTCAAAAATTGCCAATGCCATCGCTATTGTTATGTTTTATTTCCATGTTCCGTACCTTTTTTTCTCTTCTCTTCTCTCCCATTTTCATCCTGGCTTTTTTTTTATTTCTCCACCCCTCCAGTGTAAATGGTTTGGCACTTTGTTTGTTTTGCAACTAGACGATAAATTGCTTGTTTGTTTAATCGTGGCGCTTCTACTGGTCGCCGCCGGCCATTTGTGTTTTTTTTTTTTTTTGTTATTTTGGCCCGGCACAGCCCCGGCAAACGCTCCACGTCATTACTGGCACGTCAATTGACACACTCGGTATACACGGTCTCATTGCTGGCATCGTGGAATGTACTTCCTATTCATTTCCGGTCGTTGCGTGCATAACAATGTAGCCAATTCGTGTGCCAAACAACAACAACAACGACGGTTGCTCAGTTCGCAGGGACAGTTTTGGATTGGAGAGTTGGGATAACATCCAATGGGATAATGTTTTGTTTGCTAACGAACTGGAGAAACAAGCAACGGTGAGATTGAAGACGATGTCTTTGTTGTTGTTTCAACCAAATAAACATCAGTCAATTAAAAACAAAGGTAGGTAAGAAGATAATAAAATGAATACATTTTATTTGCAAAACATATAAAACTAGAATAAAACCAAGTATAAAAATTTTAAATGATATAACTAATGAAATTCTGATTTAAGAAAAGATAAAACACAAGGATAATTATCAAATTCACGAAGCAACAAATAGCAAAACTAAAATCTAATGTTGAATAGAACAAAAGTTAACAAGGAAACAGAGCAACGAAAACACAACAAAAATGTGTAAATAATGAATTAAATTAAACATATTTTAAAGTTATTGTTATTTTTCCTAGCTGATTTCCATTCCAAACATTGTAACCCAATCCTTCGCGTATCATATTTGTCCACACAACAAAGAAAATTAAAACCAAACCAACTCCTAAAGCTTTACCGAGAATAATTTTTCCAACAGATTTGCACAGCAAGGGATTAAATTTACCAACGAAAATTAAAAAGAAAATAATAAAAACCATTCTTGCTACACATGTTGCAAGATTGGACTCCGTTTCCACACACACAAAAAAACACATCTACAAGGATAAGGTAAAGCCTGCCTTTGCTACGGATACGGTACCGATAGATGTAGCGAATGATTCATCATGCCTCTAATCTCCGACGCCACTCATCGCGGCGAACGAGTCAAAAATTTCATCCATCAGCCTCGATGCGCCCTGGCAGGATTAATATCACGAAGCACTCCCTCTCGGTTCGCTTTAGAGCAAATGCAATCAACAGTATGCCGGCTAAATAAGACTTACAGCCGGCGTTACCCGGGCAACTGGAAATGAGCATCGCGCAACACTAAATCCCTGTGCCGTTCATTACACATGTACGTGCGCATGGTGGTACATGTGCGCCTTTGAAGGCGTACCCTAATGTATGTGTGTGTGTGTGTGTGTGTGTGTGTGTGTGTGAGTGTGTACGGTGGAGCTAATCCTTTCGGTAAACGTGCTGGGTGGGTATGTGTATGCGCCATATTTGCACATCGCAACGTAGTGCGGCAATGTACAGTCGCGGACAAGCGCTACGCACGTCGCACGGTCACATCGCATCGATGAAAGGTGATTTGCTACATCTGGTGGCCTCTCGGTTGTGTCGCATTAAAAAGCGACTTCTCTTTCTGTTGCAGTGCAGATAAATATGGCACTGGAAAGGCATCCTTTCCTCGCAATGGAATCAACTTAACCCATCTCCCTAGTGGGGCATAAACCGTTCGCTACCTTGGCAACATTCTTGCAAGATTTTAATTGACATTTTTATCCCTCTTTGCTGGTGCGTTTCTCGCTCGACGGGCTGTCGGAATGTCCGGATGCAGGAAAGGAAAACAAAACCGGAACTGTGCCGTACCGCAGGAAGCATAAATAAACATGCGTTCCCTTCAAACGTACGCAGGGTGCAAAGGGCATCTGGAACTGGAAGCCAAGATGTGTCCTTCGGAGCGATAACTGCGTAAATAGGGACGTCCCGAGTCGCCCAACTGTTCAACACATTGTGCGCACAAACTAGTGCTCGTCAAATTTCGTGGCGTGTGTGATTAGTTACGGACGAGCGGATCCATTACCGAAACGTTTAACCAGCGCACTACATTACACACACGGCGAATCTCTATTGTGCAATGCCAATTAATTGCACAGGGTTGCTGCTGCTGTTGGCTGTACCAGGTGCGTTCTGCCACCAGTGCGTGCTGTTATTTTAGACCTCATCCGGTGACAGTTTCGGTGACGTCGCAAACCGGCAACGACCATTGTTCGCGCTGCGGTAATGTTGTACGATTGGTTTGTTTTGTTTTCCCAAACCCAAAGAAAACGGAAAACGTTTGCATTTGATTAGCGAAGGTAAGCTTAGTGACACGGTTCGCTTGGCATGTGGTTTGAATGGGACGGGGATTATGTGTGTGTGTGTTGCTGATTTGGGAGCGTTTTGCTATTGCTACTTATAGCCAAGGGTTGCGGTTTGATGCCGTCCTTGAGAAGGATCTGCTTTTGTCACTCAAGGGTTACAACAGCTTTTTAATGCTATCGAGGGTTAAGTGCAACGGAGAGTCATAAGACAAAATACTTTAACAATGTTTAATTATTAAAAAAATACAATTTCTTCATAAAATGAATTTAACTACACCTGAAACATATTATTACTCCCAAAAATGTTTATTTTTCCAAAAATAAAAGCATAAGAAAAAGTTAATTAAAAGAAAATTTTCGTATGTTTCCGCCCGGGATCGAACCGGGGGCCTTCCGCGTGTTAGGCGGATGTGATAACCACTACACCACGGAAACAACTTCTTTCACGTTACTCAATCTCTGCTGTTCACCTCACGTTTCGCTTAATTCCCGTCGATCCCACCATTCACAACGCGATCGAAAAACAATCCCTGACGTCAGAGACGTCGTACGCCGCAGAGCACAATTAAAAATATAATCCAAGCGATTTCTTGACTTGCTTCATACCCGATCCCGAACCAAACAACCTGATTCCGTGCCGTATCAAACCAGGAATAGCAATGCAGGGGTACTCGGCATCGCTGATACTCGTGGCATGTCGTACAACAATGTGTTCTCGAGTTCGGATTTTGCTGATTCAACACGATCCCACGGTTGCGTCATATTTTTGCGCCGAAATTCTTGCATTATCGCAACGGAGGGCAAGAAAAATTCGCGACCAGGCACAAATATTTTTAGCATCACGCGATTATTGCCAGGGGTTAGGACTTGTGACGCAAGTGAACAATTCTTTTTTTTATTTGTTTCTTTTGCTGCATGATATGCAACAGCCACTTTCTGTTATCTCTCGAGAAGTTTTGGCGTATTGATTGTTGAATAATGTGCACTGTACAATTAGAAATTTCAAGTGTTATTTTTATAGATACCACTTCGTACAATACATGCTATAACCGTGTGTCATAAAGCCATTCTAATTCAATCACATTGACGTAACCATCCAGACCAGTCTGTGGAATGCTTTATACTACCGATGATAGCGCTGCTGACCTCTCGGGACGGCAAGACTTTGCCATGTGCAAAATCTCAAACGCTAATCAAACTTACAATTTATTACACAAACATGAACGTCAGACGGTTCTGCCTCCTGCTCATTTTCACCATTATCAGCCATTGTTCAAACCGAGCGATGGAAACCAGTTCATACCGGCCGTCATAGATTACTGGCGAGCTAACGTTCCGGTAACCGGTTATCGGGCTGCTCGCACAGGAAGTCAACCAGTCAACAATCGTACTGAACTGTCCCTGAACTGCACCCGAGCCAAGATTGCGGTTGGTGCGGTACATGGGATGGGATTATCAATTTATTGTGGAAGCTTTCCTAGCGAAGGTATGTTGACAGTGCTTGCGAACTATTGGTCAAGCGGCTTTGTTACTGAGCACAATTAACAAACGAGAAGTGGAAAAAAATCCATCTGTAAGTGTGTAACACAAGCGGAAACAGTCAATAAAATATAAGAGGAGATAAAGAAGGACAAAAGTAACAGAAACTTATGAAAATATGGAAACAAAACATAAAACGAAATAAAATAAGAAATAAGAGTTGTAAAACCCATATTCTAATAGCTAAAAAAACAATGAAACAGATAAATAGGAATGCATGAATATGATATGATATGATTAACGAAGCAAGACACTAGAATCAACAAAGTATGGCGATTAAATATCAGAATAAAACCAACATTTTAAATCAGAACGACATTTCAGTATTTAATAAACTACTCTTTACAAACTGTTTTTTCAATCAAACTGTTGTAAAACAGGGGGAACCTTGTTGTGCGCTTTCCCTTATTATCCATCAAATAACTTATCACTCGCATGAATACCATACCTACAAAAAAGTTCACTTGAAGGTTCCACCGAGATTTGAACTCGGATCGTTGGATTCAGAGTCCAAAGTGCTAACCATTACACCATGGAACCCGATGTTGCTGTCCTGCTACTGTTGGCACTGTGTTTCTCTAACCCTGCTATGAAGATTACCTTACCTATAATCAACCTAAACCTCACAAACCTTATCGCGGGTGTAAAAAGCAAAATCCCATTCCGTTCGCACATCCCTTTTCAATATTCACCATGTCAACCGGCACGTAGCACCGTTCGTTTGCTATTTTGCACCCTCCTGAGCAGATCTGCAATCAACCGGGACGGTAAGAAAAATAGCCCTCAATTCAAGAACGCAATTGCAGAACGATTGCAGACGCAGAAACGCGCTCGACACGGCATGGTGGACCGTTCCACGTTTCCCGATTCATCCGCATCGTGCGAACGATTGCTTTAATTAAGAATTGATTCTCGATTACTTTTCGACCAAATACTGTCCGGCAAACCGTCCGGGATGCGACTTTTTATGGCCCATCGCGTCAGGCGGTGTACGTCCCATAGAGCTGCTGCTGCTGTCTGCTAATTACCGCTTCTCACCTTCTCAAGAAGTCTTCGGCCGTCGTGAGGGTTGATCTGCTGGAGTCGGCGAGTAAGAAAAATGAAATGTAACAGGGAAAGAAAGAAGCACAACAAAAGAGAAAAGCCAAAACACACCGAGAAGGAGGCCCGAGTACGCACGGTAGGCATGGCATTAATAGAAGAGTCATAAAATAATTTACGATAGATAATACGGACTCATTAAGGTAATCACAATAAATGCGACGAGTTTGATGCCGGTTACAGGCCGGTTCCAGAAAAAGCCCTCACGCTCACTCTCCGCTTGATTTCCACATTTTCGGACCGGTACAGCACAAAACATCCCCTGAGACGAATCCCATTCGAATGCTAATCCCCAACCCCGAACGATACGGGGGAGAGTCGTTTAAGGGGTGGCTTTTGCCGACCACTAGATGGCGCCGTAAATCATGTCGCTTTTCCGGTCGGTTCCGGTCGACCGCTCGGTCGGTGCGTGTACGTGTGTGTGTGTGCGTGTTTGGGTGGTCAACGCAACACTACTGCACCGGCACCTATTAAATAAATACCTTCGATTTACTGCCGAAAACATTAAACAAACAGCGCACCGTAATGGATTAAAACGAACCACTAAACGCTGATGCTT
>STHB01000011.1:4309313-4325870 GCA_018908115.1 Anopheles rivulorum
GCCATCCCGTTCCATAACCGTATCAATAATCATTAAACTACGGCTACGGGTGCTTCAACGATGGTTTCTACGCCACCAACATACACAGACCTCGGTGGCAGTATCGAAAAACGAAGCATCGAATCGTCTTCATTGTGCTTCACCGCCCTTTCGGGAAGCGACTAGGAAAACGATGGCCAAAACTTCCCATTTTTGCCGATCCGAATGGGAAACTGGGATGCAGGTGAACAATAAAACAAAACCGTTGGTAGGGACACTCTGCCCAATAGCAATAATGGCAAATTACTTCTGCCACAACAATTCAAATGAGCTTAAAATCTTACCAACGCTCGCAGCCCGTGCCTTTTATGTTATGGTTGCATCCCAGGCACTTACGACTCGGTGGGAAATGTAAAAATGTATCACCCAGCAAGACATTTTCCGCCCACCGATGGTAATAATGTCTTTGCAATTAAAACCCACGCTACGCACGGCGGTATCGGTTGGAGAAACGAGAAAATTTATTAGCCTTCGGAAAGATTACCACAAACGACGACCGGGTTTGCTTGTGAAACGGAACAGCAGGTGAACTTGAGTGTGTACGCTGCAAAGGATATGCGTGGTGGGATTTTCTATCCTTACTTACTTGGCAATTACATCACGGTTGAAGGAACCAATGTTTGGCTAGTGTTATCAAGATTGTAGCAGGAGGTACTGAAGACGCAATGTGTCAAGATCTCGCAAGAATACGAATTTATAGTTAGTATGTACTCGTTTACATAAATCCCAGCTCCAGTTACTATATTTTGTGGACCGCGTGAAACAATTTCAAGAGTGAGGTTGTTCGGTGTCATTCTTATGACGTAGTCAACCAATTTTAGAATTGAAGAAGAGGAGTTGTGAATGAGTCTACTGTTGTCACTACTTGCGAAGTTATGGATATGCGTTGTCACTTCTTCATAATTCTTAAAATGAAGGATCAAATTGATATAATTCTAATACCAATATCTTCTTCATCTTGCCATCATTTTGAATATCGTGTCCTGAAGATACTGCATTCTTGAGCAGTAGATCTTCAATTGTATTGCAACTATTTCCAACCAAGTCTTCAATCATAATCATATTTTAGGATAAAGACTTTCTTACCTCCTCAGGAATACTCGTAAGCAGTAAGACTTCAAAGTAATTGGAAAAAATAATGAAATAAGGATTAGTTCTCTCAAGAAGTCGTACATGATATTTGCCAGATTCAAATTAATCAAGAATTCGTTAAACGTTGTCTTATACAATTTGTGCTGTTATTCGAGACAAGCCCTCCAACTCTAAACTCCAATTTCTTAGTAAATTTGCTCTCTTTATACATTAAGCTATTTTAGTGAGTTGAATACTAACCTAAACTTGAGTAGCATTAGGGTCTTACTTAAAACAACAGAGTTAGTAACTAACCGTTGGTAATTCAACTTCCCCAAACGGTTCCCGTGGAGATACGGACAGATTAAAACCGTAATCAATCCTCATTACGCGATCAGCAAACACCGCTGATCCGCACCGTATGTGGAAGCCATCGTGGTGTGCACGTTTGGAACACAACAAAACACCCCACCAATCCTGGCTCACGCTATCAACGCTGGCCCATCATGATCCGGCCACCACATGGCCGTGCACGAACCAGATACCGGGCACGAAAGATGATCTAATTTCATCGTCATTCGGGCTAGCTTTACATCAACTCCACTCTGTATGTTCCGCCGTGTTCTCTCAGCCGTCGTGAGGTTGACAGCTGACCACCCCATGTATTGTGCACCAGGCTGGTGTGGGGAGAAGCTTTGTTTACGCCACCGCATCACCACGCAGTGAATTTGTATCACAATTAATCGCTTATTTAAATTCATCATGGAATCCACCTCGTTCGCTTGCACGTGTACGAGTCGGGCGCACAAAACGATCCAACCGAGTGGAGAAGTTTTGCCATTAAGGGCCAGCGCCAAAAATGGTTTGCCTTCTAACAATGACCGGTGGTACTGTACATCGTACAAAAGTGGGTGCTTTTGTCATGCAACACACTCACACAAAAGATGCCTAGCAGATATTGGAGACTGGCGTTTTCATTACATTTCTGTGCGCGCGCTTATTTGTTTCACAAAAGGGTTTTGTTTGCCATTTTTATTTAATCCCTGGCTTCGCCGATGGGGAATTGGATTCGCTTTCGATAGGATTATCATATAAGCAAGAGAGAAAGAGAGAGAAGCAGCCGGCTTATCATCGTGCTGGAATCATGCTGATGTTTATGATGATGACACGATGGCTAAAAAAAAAAAAGTGTTGTTTTTTTCTGTTCCATTTGTATCTCACCGTAATCCAATCGAACACGACATAGCACACGTTTATTTAAATGCAAAAGACACTGGTAATCACGCAATGGGGATTTGAAGTGTTGTGCTGTGATCAATCTCGAGTGATATCTGGGAGTGATACAAAACGCAACATACAGTCGCAAACAATGATGGTCTGGGACGTTATCGGGTCAAAAGATGACAATTAAATCTTTCTATTTATATGTTTATTTCCTTTTATATTTAAATTTATTTACTATTTCCTCTTTATTGTGTTATTATTTAACTAGATACTACCTACATATTGGAATACACTATATAATTAGAACTCTTTTTGCTGATTTACTATCGCATCTCACAATAGGTACTCAATTGTTGCTACAAAATATCGAGTTCTTTAATGATTTTAAACATGTTTATGGTTAATAATCTGCACTCTCTTCTTGTTTTCCCAATTTTAAACACATAAAGCCATTAATATTACGATTATTATTTTACGTTGGCAGTACGCTTAGTTATGCTTCATATTTAATTAACAAATTGTGCACCAAGCGTGTGCAAATATAAAGTGCAAAGTGTAAATAGCATTTTTCCCGGACAGTTTTAACCCAGACGCATTCGCATCGAATCGAATGTTGTATCATTATGTGTAAGTAAATAAAATTCCCTACATTCAGTGCTACACCAACAGCGCGATGGTGGTCACCCATTAAATCCGGACAAATACGGTAATGCTCAATTTCATTTAACTACATGTAGTTTATTATTTTTCTTTTCTTTCGCTCACCCAAAATATTAAGGTTACTGAAAATGCGGTGCGGAAACAGTGCGCAAGCACACAAAATCTGACTTCATTATGCATTTTTATTTGCATTCCCATTCCCCTATGAAAGCTGGGCAGATATTATTCAATCGCTAGATTTAATCTACTCGTGGTCTCCATGTCTTTCCTCTCTGTTCTTTCTTTCTCTTTAGCTGCAAATGAGCACCAACAAACGGCATGGTTTGCGTTTTCCCCGATGCAACGATGGGCATGAATGGCAATCGAATGCTGCCGAGCCACGAGCCACGATTTTTCAGAAGAGCCCGATCGAAAATTATGCAATCCGGTGCGTTTGCACTTTGCACTTACCGTCCACAACCAACCAGCATTGCCTTATTAAGCCATTTATCAGCAGTGGGTGGGATGCCTCGTGCGCCGTTGTGTTTGGGTTCGTGTAATTGCGGAAGAGAACAGCCGTTTGTACGTAGAATCAAAGCCAGATAAGCGCGAGTCTGTGCGATGAGCTGCGGGGTGAGCGCGAGATGGCACTTGCATGGAGAAGTAGGGGTACCAAACATAACCCCCCTCCCCTCCTCCCCCTGCCCCGTTGCTCGACCACCCTCTTCCCCTCTCGCACCCTCCATAACACCATAGCAAAAGCGAGGTCTAAATGGAGTAACAACGAGAGATAAGCGCTTAGTCAAACATCATCTGCGGTTGGTCTGCTGCTTCACTTGCCATACCATTCTCCCTCTCTCTGTTTCTCTTCTTTCGCTGCTTTCTCACTCTCTCTCTCTCTCTCTCTCACACATAAACACAAACGCACACGTGGGCACACAATTTTCCAAAACCGTTGTTTAATACGTGTGGAGAGAATCTTCGATAATTGGAGTGCTTGTTTATTGATAAACATGGTGGCCCCGGGCGTGTCTGTACCGGGTGTGTCCACCCAGTTCGGTACGTGTGCCACGGTGCGCGATCGGTCTTCGGTGCGGGCGAACACGAACGAAGCAAGAGGCAGAAGAGCGTTCGTCGACGTTGAAGATAACTTTAGAGCTGTTTGATTTACTTCCAAGGGAGATTTCGGGAAGTAGAATGGGGAGGGGGATGAAGATGTGTGGGGGTAGGTGATGCGTAAGACGTTGTGCTACAAAGATGGTGTATGTGTGTGTGATGAGAGCATCGCAACGGGATGGATGTTGTGCGATCTTCACGCACCAGGGTAGCGTGGCCGAGCGGTCTAAGGCGCTGGTTTAAGGCACCAGTCACTTCGGTGGCGTGGGTTCGAATCCCACCGCTGCCATGCTCAGTGAAACAATTATTTTTGTTTTCAATATTCTTTTAACAATAACTTATGTGCTTATAATACAAAACTTTGCTTATTTGTATTTGTATTTCCTTTATGATATGTAAACAGAGTTAGTTTCAAGGTATTTTTTTAAATAAACAAGCTATAGGTTTCGAAAGACGATACGGTTTTAAAGAAATCGTTCAACTCTTTCCACAGGAAGATTAGTTCCCCAAAACTCTCAACCACTTGACGTTATCTTGGCGAAAAGCTGCGAACCTAGTACAGCATCATCTTCTCGCCATGTCCGTAACGCACCGACCATTAAGCAGCGCTGCACAATCTTCCCGGGCCAGCCACGAAACGAGCTGCTCAATTATCGTACGATCACCAAGCTCCGCGGCACACGTGCCTGTGCCCAGGCGAACAACGTGCCCGCATGCAAAAACCCAGCCAAGCAGCGTCATGAATCTGTCATCAATTTATGGTTCCATCTTTCTTACACTGGGGGAGTGTTATTTTTTGCGCTCTACTTTGGATGAGTTATTTCCATCGTACGCCTTTACAGCGCCACCGGAAAATCGCTAGAGAACAGTGTGGAAAATAATCTTTGCTTCTATCCGTAACCGAGCGCCATACAGAGCACCAGCCGGAAGAAAGGAGCGATACGCAAAACGAGTCAAAACTCATTTCGTAACACATCGTCGTGTATCGTCGCTTTTCCTTACCATCAAGGCGATTAATGCGCACCTCACCACACTCGGTAACCGGTTTGTCCTTTCGTTCGTTCGTTGCTTCTTAAACTCGGATGATACATCGTTGTGCGGTGGAAATGAGATGAGATTACATTTTTTTTTCCATCACCAAACGGCTACCAGAGTGATGCTCGTTTTATGGTGACATATTCGAGCTTTTAACGTGCCATTGGCCATCCGTGTGCACTGCACTTGGAGGATTGTGATGCAGGTTTGGATTAAAGGTTGACAAAACTTTTGGGGATGTATAAGGGTAGTATTGTTTAAGTGAAGGATGGATATTTAACAGAAACTTTTGTGGTACGAATTTACTGCACTTTTTTTTTTAAACAACCCTTTTTTCAACCCCCAAAAAAGCGCCTTAAAAACTCGAATGCCTTTGCGGTAAAATCGAATAAAACACCAGGCGTCTCCATGTGGAAAATTCAAACGCATCCTTTTGTGCGGTTTATGCTTCATCCAACCGTTCGCGCTTCAGCAAAGATAAGTGACATTTACTTCCCGCGCTATTCACCATTTGGCCGGGGAAGAAAAACAATCGACCATAACAACGACACTTTAATTCATAGCGTTTCAGTGAGCCCGGGAAGCGGACCATGGCGTGAGAAGATCTTTAATCTTTGGCAAGGTTGTAAAACATTATCAACCCGTCCACCCTTCTGCACCCCCATTTCCCAACCGCTTGCCGTTTGACAAAAGGAAAAATCGATTTTCTCACCACAACGACACGGTGGTACATGCCGCTCGTCGACCCGATAACGATCAACATGGGAAAAGTTTGTCATAAAATTTGAAAGCCACACCATTTAGCTGTCTTTTGAAATGGAAGGAGAGCGAGAGAAAGAGAGAGAAAGAGAGAAAATTCACGTACCGGAAATATCATCCAAAAATGGAAGAGAAATAAAGAACAAACAAAACTACTTATCAAAAGACAGAATCACAACATGGGACAAAAAGGCCCAAGGTAATGAAAATAAATGTTCAAACAGAAAATAGTACACGTTGCACTGTTTACGATTGTTACATTTTAACTACTTTTTGCAATAAAAAAAGGCATTTTTCACGTGATAAAAATGGAAGATAAGAAGACGTCTGCAATAAACACATCTAATAAGTGTGATGTGTGCTGGCATGGCGAGAGAAAATGTGCTGGTCAACTTCCACAGCGTATGTGCTTTAATCCTTTCGTACCGTGTGTGTGTGTACGTGTGTGTGTGTGGGTGGGCTTGTTTTCTTCTCTCGTTTTCAACCCATTAAGATGAATATTTTCATACTTTGTGTTAGTGGTGGCACTTACAAAAAATATTCTCCCTCCCAATGACTTTTCTACCTAGCGCTCGCTGCTGTAGCTTACGCGTCTGTCATCCTTCCACACCCCCTCAAAAACCACCTACTACCCCTCTCACCCCATTTCGGTGCTATCTTTTATCTAAGCTTCCACTTCACTGTCACAATATTTGCCATTCAATTTCCTGTGCAAACATGGACCCCATCTCCACCCAGCCACCCATGCTGCATGGACGACAAACGCGCCCTTCGGTACCCCCGGGGTTTTCGTTATCTTTAGCGAACTTAAATCCTTTTCCTCTTTTCTCTCTTTCTCTCTCTCTCTCTCTCTCTCTCTCTCTCTCTCTCTCTCTTTTTCTCTCTATCTCTCGTACGGGTGGGTTTTTCGATACATTTATCAGCGCCAGCATCGGATCTTGGCAAAATCTTGAGGAAAAGAATGTCAAATTGGTCGCTTCCCGTGCCGAGCGATGGGCCATTGAGAATTTTGCAAGCCGATTTGCGTGAACTGGCTGATAACAGGTACAATATGTAGAAGAGCTAACTTTACATTACATCTCACAGGCGAAAATGATTAAAAACGGTTAGCAGTGGCCACTGTACCGCTTTGATAAGCAGCGTTTAAGGTGCGTTGAAAGCATTTCATCTTCAATTCGCGAATGTTTGGTTTCATCACATGTGTGTATGTGTTTCCGTTTTTCTTGGCACCTTCCTTGTTATTATATCGTTAGGCCAACCCCGTAAAGCCGAAAACAACAACCCTCCCACTGTCACACACACACAGCGCGACCTTGACGCCAAGCTTTATCTGACAGTTTGCCAAAGTGTTGTTTTGATAATCACCAACACCAACACGCAAGCGGACAAGCCCTCATCTCTCCCTTTTCCTCCCTCAAACCCATCCCCTTTCCTCCCTTCCTGTCTTTATTTCGTATTCGGCACACAAACATAAACGATTCGCATTCGCTACTCTCAGTACAAACGCACTCAGTCAACAAGCTCGTCATTTTGTCTGTCCCTTCTCTCCTATCCCACCCCTCCAACATTCCCTTCCCACCCTCCACCCACCACCAACACACACTGTTTCGTGACAGGCCCCACATCAGTCTCCATCGGATCAGCAGATCTGTTCTAACATCAACACACACACACACACGAATGTGGTTGTTTTGGGGGGCAAATAAGAAGAAAAAAACGTGAAATTAAATAAAAGCAGCAACCGCCACAAACAACAACAAACAGCAGCAAATATGCGAGAAAAAAAACAGTCAACACTTTACCGGCTTAAAATACCCACACAAGCACCGAGCCTAGAAACGAATGTGCGATAGAATATATCAGCCCCATCACTCGCATTATCACTCTTTCACTCATTCACTCATTCCTTCTTCTTCTTCTTCGCTTTATCCCTTTCCCGGCTACGGCCATTCATTTGTAAGTGGTAAACAAGCGGGCATCTCACGCGGAATATAAAAAAAACACGACAACAGTAGGCTGACACATTCGTAACGCAAACACAGCAGAGTTACCCACACACGTACACAACGCGCGCGCGCTCATACACGTAATAATGCTAAAGAGTGGGATTTTACAACTAAAAAAAATGCCATTACGCTCCCATAGCGAAGCAGCGTGTATGTGTACCGGGGCCGACAGCGACGCTGTAGTAAACAGTTTAATAAATAGACACTTTTTATCAATTTATTTTACCGTGGGCCTATTTTTACCACGCTCTCACGTTTGATCCGGTAATGGGCGGGTGAGGTTAATTCGCCCGACTGTGTTTTCGCCAAGAATGTTTGGCAGGGCAGTGTGTGTGTGTGTGTGTGTGTGTCAGAAACAGCTTCCTTCGATTTTAGAAGCGGTTACGAGCTGAATTTATATTAATTTTTTAATTAATCATTTTTATGTTATGTAATTGTAAATTAATTTTAACAATGTATTAAAATTTTAGTGTTTTTTACATTTTTGAATCCAATTATGCTAACAATTTAATGTTTATTTCGTGGTAAAAGTTCTTTACAATTGAATTTCTTTCAAAACATTAAATTCCATCGCTCGGCTCACCTTTTCTCTAAATTGTTTATTTAATTGAATTAATTAAGAAATTTCACATGAAATAGGGACATTATTTTCTCAATATTTAATATTTTCAACGATATACCTTTCAATCTTGATTGTCTTGTTATGTTGTGAGACAATTGCGTTTCTACCTAAACTTGAAATCAATAATTTGTAAAGAAAATTGTAAGACCAAAACAAAACATTGCAAAGAAAACAATGTAAACTACTTATCTACCATTACTCACACGTACGGATACGTAATTTAAAGTAAGCCCAACCAACCGTGCAATGTATAATCCCTTATCATAATAATCTTAATCGCTTTCATTAATGTGCCCCGTTTCGTCCTAATCACTCATTCGCTTCATAACAAGCATAACAATGAGGGGGCATTTAAAAAAACTAACTCACACCCAGCTTAATCCCAACATTGAGTTGGTCATGAGCAAAAACAAGCCTGCAAGCGTCAGACAAGCGGTAGAACAACAACATTCAGATAGAGAGAGAGAGAGAGAGAGAGAGAATAAGCTAAACACAGATAGAATGCGATTGGACACAATTTAAATACGCAGCACATACACATACACACATACACCCACCACCCACTTCCTTCCCCCCCCCTCCCTTTCTTGCCACTGAGATCCATTGGCAGATTCTGCAATCCGAACCGAAACTGGGTCAAAATGGTGCGCAGTTCTACCATGTGCGCTACCCAATCGTACGACTGTAACGTGCCTAAGCGTGCGGGACCCGCTTTATCTAATCGCGGATTCTGTGCACCGCATGTGTGTGGCTGTGTGTACATGCAGCCGCGAGAAAAGTAAAGAACAGTAAAAAGAAAAAAAAACAAACAAGAAATGCGCGAAAGAACGGGGCGGCCATTCGATGCCATTCAGCATCGACAAACAACAACAACCCCAATCGTTCTTCCTCCACCGCTACATGTGTGTGCCACCACACAGCTCCTACTTGTTGCACACTGACCAACCGGTTCCATCGCGATTCGCACTGGAACAGATGGGACAGACCGGGAGAAGAAGCGGTGGGAAGAGAATTGGTTTGAGCTTGGTAAATATCATAACAATTTGCGAATATTTTTTTCACCTTTGTTGTTGTTGTTTTGGCGATTGCCTTGCTGATGGGCCCGTCCAGCAACTACATCATCATGGGCACGGCGTCTGTCCCTCTGGATGGGGTGAGATATCGGATCAACTTCAAACTTCCGAAAACCGGCCAGCGAAAGTTTGTTTATCGATTTAGGGAAAGGGAATTCGTTCGTGTTTGTGTGTGCGTGTGTATACACAATTTGCCACCCTCCTTCACCCCAAAAAAAGGGGTGGCTCGTGTGTCAACAGCAACGTAGCAGCTACCATGCTAGCTTTAAAGGCCCCGGGCCCCACAACGAACCACTAAACTAAACACACACTCAAAATATTAAAATAAAACCAGGAAGCAACCGATAAGGCGGCTATCATCATGTACGCCTCGTGGAGTTTACTTCTTTTTTTTGTTTTTGCTTTGCATTTGCCGAGTGTTGATGGTCTAAAAATTGCGCAGTTTCGTTTCGTTCGAATCGACGAGTGGACGAGGGTTTTGAGACATTTGTCCCTCTCGCCCTATTGAAATAATCGCTTCATTTTGCATAGCCAAATGCGTGACAGAATTTTCGGGGTGTGTTTGTTGACATGTGGCGTTAACGTTTAACAGTTTCATACAGGAATGTGAAGCATTTGAATGTTTCATCCGCGTTTTAAGCAATTTGCTCAGCATAATAAGACAATACCTCGGTCACTAACAGCCCACCGAGACATCTATTGGATCGTCAGGTCTTGAAAATGACTCCGAATATCCTAGGATTGCTGAGATGATCCTCAGGAACTCAATTGTGTGGACACTTTGGTAGGTCTTTTGTTAGTGTCTGTATAATACTGAGCTACCAAGACGAGTATTGAGTCTTCTGCTGTGCCATAGTGACCCAGAGAGTTCGCGTGAGTAGATATTCAAATGTATGGGTAGTCGAGCTACATGTTGGAACTCTTGGAACCTAGCGATCCAACAAGTCTAGCTGTCACCATGAAAAGGATGAGATAGAATCCCAGGAAGTCGATCCCCACGAAGGGTCTTAAAATATTCTGTATATCTTGGAACAGCCCAACCTTGGGAATTGTCCACTGAAGAATCAAATAAGTCTAAAGTTCGCTGAATGACCTTGGGAGTTTCACCAGACGCCAATAGAGGGAGTTGTAACGATCAGGATATAAACGAGGAAAATGGACTCAGAATCTCTTATTCTTGGATTACACATTAAGCATTTCATTGTTAACATTGTTACACGAGATAGCTACTACTCATCTTCTTCGTCTACTTCAGTACTGAATGATTCTTCATCGCATCGTTCCGTGAAGACACTTTGTCACTCCCGACTTTGTCTTTGACTTTGACTTTGTCTGATGATAATATCAAATATCTATCATCTTCTTAACGATAGGTCAATGTACATTTTAAAGCTCATAAAAACGCACCAGAAATAAATTTTCTTTTCAATTTCTATTCAATTCAACGAAATTATCTTCCGCATGATTAATTTAATATCTCGTCTCGTCTTTTGTGTCCCTTTTCAACCTCAACCTCAAACGAATCAATACCAAAGCATTACTAATTACTGCCAACTACTTAAGTACAAGCGAGCGAACATAAAATCGAACGATCGCACACAGAAAATTGTTTTACGATCCACATCAAAGTTGAAGCTTCATTAAAATCCAACACATTTGCCACCGGCCCGAATGATGATGAAACGTCCCCCATTACTGGAGGTTTTTGTTTTGTTGTTCTTTTTGGCAGAAAGAATGTAATACTTCGCCGGGAATGTGTCTTTCCCCGGGAAGGCGACATTTTCGTAATGACAAAATGTTTACACTCCGACGAATTTTAAGACGGCGCTCGTAAACCCTGCTCGTGAAATTACACCCATACCTACCCGTGTATGTGTGTGGGTGTGTGCGAAACTGCCAATTCCACAACGTCATTAGTTTTCCCATACATCCGCTGCACTCCCAGCAGCACTCCCGGGGTAGGATACCTTGAAATCCCTTCGGCAAACTCAAAACACCGGGTCTTGCCAAGTTGGCAAACTTCAATTTAAATAAGCTGCTGCTCAAATGCTAAACCGTTCCGTTTTCGTTCCCATTTTCCGGAATTCATCGGTTACTTCGGTGGCAGATTATCGGGACGGCGCGTGGATAACTGGTACCATTGTCATGCCATCGGGGCAAAAACAACCGCACAACCGCCACCTAGTGGCACACGCGAGTGTAACAGTAAAATTATCGCAAGAGATGAGATTAATAATTTAACTTTATTAGCAACTGGAGTGCCGTTTTCATTTCCCGGGACGGCACCGAGTACCCCTCCTCCCCTCTACACACAAACACACACGCACACATGAGCACAAGCACGGCGATGTGGTGAGTTTGGTCTCAAAGAAGTCACAGAAGTAATAATGACGCCGGTGAACCACACGGGGTGTACGTCCCAAGAATGTCCTGTCGGGTCGGGCGTTGGAGCGAACTGTGAGCTCCACACATCTACGTACGATCCAACCGACAGGAAAAAGCCACCGAAAAACACCCAGCCCTGCCCACCCAAGGTGGGATGGATGAATGTTTGAGCTCGGTTCGGCTCGGAAGGCGCAACCGAATTTAACTGCGTCAATAGTTAATGTCAGCCACCGTGTTCATGTCCCCGGTGCGTTGAGTCGCTTTGATATTTTGTCTGCCGGGAAAAACTCCGGGAAGCTGGAAATCCGCTTTAATATACAGCCGAGCGTTAATGAAGTGAAAACTACCTCGCCCAGAACTCCCGGGTTGGGACAAATGGGATAACTTTTCACCCACCCTGCAAGGTGCGCTACCCTCACTTCCGAAGGTTCCATCCTTCCTGGCAGTCGTAGTATAATTCGTGGCACAAAACACCCAAACCCAACCCGTGTTCAACCTGTTTGCGTAATTTATGTTGCAATTTGCCCCGTGTACCGATGTTCGATCTGATCCACTCAGATATGGTGCGTCACACGGTGGCATTTTCTTCCCATTCGATACCATTTTGGGCAATATTTCGCTTTAAGCGCGTGGGCAAAAGCGTTTAGCCCGCGTCAGCAATCGAGAAAACCCATCAATCTCCGCGCCCCGCAGAGCTAATCGTCCATCGGAGACATTTAAATTGTAGTTATTCCGATAGGCCCGTGTGTGATTAGTGCTGTCTGCTGTGTGTTATCAGTTCGAAATGTCGCAGTTCAATTCTTTTGCTTTGCCTTGCACCATGTAAATTTGTCTTTAGACGGCAGGATTGATTACGGCGCAATTTAGTAGCAAGTGCGGTAGGACCTCGATTATCCGGGACACGTTTAACCGGTGAACGGATTTTTCGCTAGAAAAAAAATGACATTCGCATATTTATTTTGTATTTTTGTGATGAATATCACGTGGATAAAATGCTTTAAAATACAAAAATAGTACAAATGACCGATTATCCGTGGAAATCGATTAACCGGCATGCTGTCCGTTTGATGATGCACGGATAATCGAAGTGCTACTGTATTCATAAACATCACTAGCTGTCAAATGTCAAATCAAATGACACAAAGGTAAACAACTGGCGTGATTAAATAATATTGTAATCACATTTGAAGAACTTCACTAAAATATTAAAAATATTCTAAACAAATTAAAACACTGTCAATCATGTAAATACTTTCCTCCTTGTTCGTAGTAGTAAAAGGCTCAAAGTAAAAATATAAACATAATTCTTTCTGTGGAATCTATCTCAAGAACCACTCCCCGGAGCTTGCCACTATCTTTCCTTTGACGATCGCCTCCCCGAAAACAAGCCCGCACAAGCAAAAAAGGGATGAGGGCCAATTTAATTAAATGGAATTGATTTTAAGTAATAGGATAAATGGAGGATTATGTAGACACTTTATGGCATCACAAATTCGTGTTCGGTACGGTTCCATCCACGAATTGTGAGTGTTTTTCTTTTTCGTTTGCGCGTGGAGCCTTTTCCAGCCGGCTGTTCGGTTCGGTTGTGTCTGCGTCCGGATGGGTTAAAGCGAAACTTCCCATCCCCCTGCAGCGTGTGTGTGTCGCCTTAAAGAAGGTTATGAAACATACGCTCTGGCAGGGTGAGCCAAAAAAGAAACAAAATACCCGCCAGCTAATAGCGTGCTGGCGATGTGTTCGATTGCTTCCAGGCGGATTATCGTTAGGCTTCTTTCCTTTCTTTTCCATGTCTTTTCTTTCTTTTTTCTTCCCCCGGGGTTCCGGCTGTCGTGTATCTTTCCACACGATAAGCCGGCATACAGCAGTTCAAGCGAAACACTAACCAGGCTACTAACACTTGCTAGCCAGCTAAAACCCTTAACCAACTCGGACGGTGATAAGGCTCCAGTATCCCGTAAGTAGCATCCGTAGGGGACAATATTTCGTCGACATTCGATACATTCGCTTCGCTTTTAAGGATGACACACCCAACGCCTCCAGCCTCCACACAGCGGCGCTCGGGCTAACCTCACTTAACCGGCCGTCCATAAATACGGGCACCGGGAGTAGGGGGCATATCTCCTTTCCAAGGGCAATTTCATTAAATTTGAGAGGAAAATATGAAACCCATAAGTAATGGACGCGGCCCAAATCGACCAGTTTGTTCGCTGGAAACTCCTTCGGCAATCGGAGAGGGTGCCCGAGAGAGACGTCGAAAAAAAAACCGGTCAGTGTCTTAGCGATGGAAGCTGTAGCCACAGAACGCGCTGTGTTATTTTACTAACACGATGAAAAGCGATGAAGGCAATCTTAGTATTTCTTACTTAGACATTAGCCTGATGACATGGTAGTGCGCCAAAAAGGAAAACTCGGCCAACTATTTGCCGAGTGGATTTGTTTTTGGAAATAAATTTCAAATATCATTAAGCGAATTGGAACAGAACTTATTGGGAACTCCATTTCTGGAGTTCATTTGCCATCCAACTGTCCAACATTGAAAACTTACATAGAAAGATTTCATCTGTTCGCTTGAGATAAGCACTGAAACATTTCATCTCATCCTTTCAAGTTCAGCAAAACGTTGGGAATGTTATGCGTACCTTAAACAAAGAACGAGAACTACAAAATAAACCTCGCGTAAGCAAAGCGACGAACAAAGCGACAAGCGTAGCCACTACTGCACACTAAAGAAAAAGTGGCCCATCAACGCAGAATCATATCGCAATAAATCAGATTTAATATTTTATGAAAACGACATGTGCCACCGGTTGGTGCCACCAAACCACGAAATGCACGCCCCACATACACACATGGAGAAAGTCCCACTGCCCACGGTGTCTTCCACGGTATCCTTTTGCGAGCGCTCCATCCCCAAGCATGCGAACCATGAGGGGATTGATGTAATAACGTTGGAATTTATGAGCGCTAAAGATGGTTTTGATAAGCGTTTCCGTTTAAGGGGTTCAAGTGAGTACTATCTCCGATGTATTTTGTGAACGCATCCGTGTGTCTGTGTTCAAAGTTTTCTTGCTCCTGCACGTGCTGTGTTGTGCTGTGGGTTCATTCACGTGATGTTAAAAATCATCAAAAACTGTTAGGAAGACTGGATGACTGGGCGGTTACATGTGCGCTTGCAGGAATAGCTAGCGCTGGTAAGCATTACTACACTGGATGGTATCGTGTTTGTTAAAGGAGAGCACCTAATGATGGGAAATGGAACTGGTAAACGGAACACATTTGTAACCTTGAAGCAGAAGCATTCCGCTAATATGCTTTCTTTTCTCTAAAGAAGCAACGTAGAGACGTGGAACACGTTAGGGACACTTATAGTTGAATATTTACAGAAGTTACACAAAGCGACATATAGGAATGAATATTTCTTTTATTATAATTGAACTAGATAACTTGTTCATTTCGTCATATACAGCTTTATATCATTCCACAAAAATAGAAATGGTAATTGCTAAACTGAGAACTAAAGTCTAAACAATGTACTTGCTCAGTAGTCGAAACAATTGAATGATTCAAATCTTTTACTCACTCTTATAAGATTCATACTAGAATCATGTACTACAGAAGCCTACAAAAGCCTAAAACAGTCTTCAAAGAGTCACAAATAAATCACTCTTACTAAACGAGCTAAAACGCAAAAGAATGATGCGCTGATCTTCACAGACAGTGAATTGAGTTGAAACGTGAAAGAGTAGTGAAAAATTTCATGAAATATTTCAATTAATAATACAAAACTACAAAATAATACAAAACTTTATTTAATTATTCTTATTGCTATCAAAGCGAGTTTACCATGCTGTGGACTGTTCTGGGCAAATAATAAAACCTTATTTCCTGGGTATAAAAGTTACCATTTTTTTATGCTGGACAACTAAAACTTTTTTTAGTAAAACACCGCAACGAGCAGCCTTGATAGACCACCCTTAAACACAGAAAACACAAACACTGGTACACACATACATGCAAGGACCGGATATGGGAATGATGCTAAAAATATGAGCATTAAAAATTATGGTTCATCAAATGAAAACGATTGCCAGTGTCAGGTCGGTCTGCCGGGTCACGGCTGTGACTTGCCGTGATGCAACTCCACCCCTCCCCAAGGGTTGTCCAAGAGCAGAAGGAAAGCATCCCTCTTAAGCAATACCAGCCACACGATGACACGATGATGGTGGAGTAGTCTCTCGAAGGAACGAAAAAAAAGGGATTGTTCCCCCACACGTTCTAACGATGGTTTTTCGTACTTTATGTTCTTTTTCCTGCCCAATCCTGCCCAACCTGCCGCCCATTTCTCGACAAAAAAAACATCCCACTGCTAGAATGATTTCAATTCATTCCAGCGAACGTCCCCACGGTGAAAGTGAGACGATTTCTGGCAGATTCCGGGTGCGCTTTTATTTTGTTGCTTCGTTCCCTTATCCTTCTCGTCCTTCGGTACGGCCAACATGGGGAAACATACGGGAAGCCCGGGATGAATGCGATAAATTTATCATTAAATGTATAGGAAATGGAAAACTGCTTTCTTCGGGTATCTGAG
>STHB01000011.1:4328908-4363932 GCA_018908115.1 Anopheles rivulorum
AAAAAAAATCTTCCATACGATCATGATACGTTTCATACATTGTTTTCTATTTTAGGATAAAAATTAAGTTAACCCAAACATACCCTTTTGCCCATGGAGACGCATGGTACTTGACGGTTTTCGCTCAACAAACACATCCCACATTTCGTAACCACAACACGATTGTTATCAAATGCAAAATGCAAACAAAACCCCCTGTTGGGAAAGGAAACCCTCCCGGAAGCCAAACGTGAAATATCAACATTTGAGAAGACGCAAACAAATGCTTTCACGCTTTCTTTCATCTCGGGCGCTTCCGGGAAGCGATGCTCCACCATGGGAGACATCCACCGAAAAGTTGGCCTAGCGGTTAATAGAGGGGTTTGCCCACCTGTGCATTGTGACGAACATGCTGACCTTCGGGGTGGTGCAAACAAACAAAAAAAAAAAGGGAAAAAACACACACGGAAACAAAACAACAATAAACAAATGGTTCGATGTAAGAAAAATAATGCGACCACAATCCATCGTTAACCCATTTCTGGCCTTTGTCACCGTTTTATTTTACTTTGTTTCGTTTTTCCTTCAACCCCTTCAAGCGATGGACTGACGGAAAATAGAAGAGATATGTATAAATATAAATCCGTTTTAGCACAAAGCTGTTTGTTCGCTTTAACTTGCTGCTGTTTTTGGTTTTCTTTTCGTATTGAAAGACTATTGGGGCGGTTTTTATTTTCTTCTATTCTTGTTTTTTTTTTTCCGTCTTATTGTAGCGTAAAACTGGGAGGACTTCCCAATGTTTTCTTCCGATTGACGTCAATGGACAGGGGGCACACTTCGGTAGCAAATGGGTGCAGAAAAATCTTTGCAAAAAGTATAAATATATCGTTGTTTCCTCATTTTTCAACCTACGATGGTGATTTTCTACAAAAAAAAAAGAAAGCTATGTGAAGAAGAGTTAGTATTTTTGATAACAAACAAAACAAACCAACGGAACGTTGTCAAAACAATAAAGGAACATTACACACTTGCACAACAAACATGCAAAAAAAAGAACAACAACATTCCATACCTTTGCTAAACAACGGTTCCGTATCAAACCGCGGAAAACACATCAGCCGTCCGTTGTTTTCCACATGTTGGGGTGAAAAATTCCGGTCCACCCATCAAAGCAAACCGTTGCTGCCACGACACATCAACTGTCACCGAAAGATGCGTTTGACAGACGTGTGTGGAGCCGCGGCAGCCATAACGCAGAAAGAACAAGCAAACACGCTACATTTCCACAGCAATTTTCACACCGATTGCAGGCACGGCACGGGGTGTGCAGTTTTTTTTTATGTTCCCCCAGTTTTTCCCCCGGAGTTTTTCCTTCCTTAAAGAGTACTTTAACCTTCCGTCCATTTTCGGATTTCTTCTCCTCAAAGTGTACTATTTATTTTTCTTGATGGAAAAACATGATTCCCAGATGTGTTTCCTTTCCTGTTCCTGCACACGGTACCATGCAGTAGTGTCCCATCCTTTTCTAACACACAATGAACGATCAGGGAAATAAAATGTGAAACTTAACCCGAACACTAAAGTAACACGTACAACAACAAAACAGCATTCTAAATTGACGATACCAACTGCTCGATTCGAGCAGTTCTGTTAGTGGCGCAGCGAGGAAAACGGAAAACCAGAAATGGAAACCATCCTTCCCACATCCGATTGCCCCAACAGTGAACAGAAACAAGGGGGCCCGTCACACTACATGCAACAACACTCAGCTGATCGGGCTCCACTTTTCCTTTCGAAACATGGGGAAAATTTGAACTCACCTGCCATCTCACTCACACACACGCACACACACGCTACCGGGTAACGCACTCTGCTCAGCTGTTCGCCGTAACGTTGACACATGCTTCACTCTCGCTGGTCAAAAATCGAACAATCGGTTGCTTTACATAGAAGATGTTTGCATGTATTGATGCCTCCCTCATGTATCCCAAGCCTGGAAGAAGAACACGAATGCCGGTTGCGTCCTGCTACACAAACACTACCAACCGGCGGCTGCACTTTCCTTGCGGGTGAGTTCAAAAATCTCGTTCGAACACACACACACGTTCGTAAGGGCCAACCATGAAATATAGGAACAACAGACAAAGAAATGCATCCACCACGATTGTGAGGGGAGATTTTGCAAGAGATTGCGCAATACAAACGAATCCTGGAATGTGCACACACACACACCAGTAACACCAGTAACAAAGCACGGAAATGAAATCGAAAACACAAAGCAAGCCCATGTACTGAACGCACGCACACTACTAAACGACCTACCATAGAATGCACGTGTGCGAGGGGAACGAGTTTGACAAGCCGGCTATCGCTGTGTTGGTGCGATCCGCCAAGCATGCGTACGGGAACGTTTCTAACGAACACTTCACACGAGCACGCACACACCCACACAGCATGAGATGGTCATGCGGAAATTTTTGGGGCGAATGTTCGACTACACGGAGCTTCCAAGCCAAAACGTCAGATTTATTTTATTTTATTAGCTTGTTGTAAAACATGTAAAGTGCACCATCACACTACAGGTTGTACAGTGTATGATCGCCCGGGTTGTACAGTGTATGATCGCCCGGTTTTGATGGGTTTTCAAGTCTAGCTTGCATCACATTCCTGTACTGATTGGTGAGAAAGTGTTGCATGTTTTCGTAGCAAAAGAGCTTCATATGCAACGGTATGATGGACAGGATCGGGTAGATGCGTAGCATGAGAAATTCATAATCGTTGTCCGGTGCGTTCCTCATGTTGGTTGCGGTCAGATTCGATATCGGGACGCGATGGACCGGTTGATTGCGGGACGCCACAAGTCTGCCGGCCTGCTGCTGCAAGTCCTCCTTGATGTCTTGCTTCCTGCATCTCACCGGTGCTTGCTGCCCATACATGAACGTTTCGATCGGGATAAACTTTTTGTCGATCTGCCGTTGCGCCGGACGATTGTGCACGATCGGCGGTTTGATGATCATGCTTTGAGACGACTTCGGTTTCCTCGGCATCCTGACCACCGGGACGGGTGGCTTTGGTGGCGAGGATGGCGGCGTACCGGGTTCCAGCTTGATGCGCACGGTTTGGATCGTTGGTTCGGCGCTTTGGGCTTTTCGATTCAACCGAATGCGCTTTTCCACGACGGTACGAGCGAACTCCATCGCTTTGTAATGGAACCAGTTCGATTGGAACTCGCCCGGCTTTGATGTGATCTCGCGACGCAACTCCGCCCGATATTTGTCGCACAGGCGTTTCCACTTCGTAGCCATTTCATTCGCTAAACGAAACAGAATTCCAACAAGAGCAGATTAAGTCAGTTTTCCATACGCACCGAGGAAGAAAAACCAAACATACCACTAACGCCGGTCACTCGGATCAATTGTTCCCATTTCGGCAGCAATCGTTCCTGAGATATACGCGCCAACAGCTCGGGATGTTCCTTAACTAGCTCAATAAACCTCGATGTATCTTCCACCGTAGCAAAGTTCCAGACTCGTTTGGGTTTTCTCTGATGGGTGTAGCATGCGTGGTCAGCCATTTCGAGGTAATGCTAATTCCTTGAAGAAATCCCACTTTCACGTTACCGCTGCTGAGCTGCTTCGATTCGTGACTGCGACTGAAACTGAAGTCGAGTTTGACAGTTGTCTCACCACTAGCTAATTTATGATTTGTTCACCATTTTTCCTGACTACCAAAATTCACCCCTACTTTTTATCCACAAGGCGAATAATCCACAACTATGTAAAATATCTGTTCTCGAATTAAAATAAGGCCAAATTCACTTAAGAAACAAGACTAAATGTAGCATTTAGCATGTGGCTTGTGAAAATTGGAACGATTCTTACTTGTTTTATTATTTTAATAATATTTTATGTACCGCTGCTGGAGTGTTCCGGTTCTTGCTGCACCTAGAGATGGTCTTCCATCGAAGTAGGCTGTACCGCCGCTAGAAGAGCACAAAGTAGCCGTTTTGATCGTTTTCTTTTAAACGAATGTATTCCTTTTATTGTGCAATTTCTTTTCCGGTCAGCCAGATCCCAATAAAACACGCTCATCTCAAAGGAAAGAAATATATTTGTGCGTACGATATTCCTAGTTAGGATATAACACAACCTGAGCGTCATAAGATTGCCCGGTGTGTTAATTTAAAATAAGTGATACAAGTATAATGCAAGGCATTTGATTTTCATCCGGGCTCACTGACGTTATGGAGATTATCCGGAGCTATTATCTACAGCTAACCAGAAATTTAAAAATTTAAATATTTTTAGTATCGGGAGATCAAACTATTTTTCAAGCTTGGGTTGGGTTTCATATTATCTAGCTTCGTATCAAGCGAAGTATACCATTACATGGTACCATGTACATACGAATTCAATAAAACTAAGTCTATGTTGTAAAGGTGAGTGTTGAAATCAAAATATTAATTGCTATTTGAAAAAAAAAACGATTATGTACCGCTCAATGTACAAACATACTAAAATATTAAATTATTTTGAAATCTGCTTTTATCAATTCTCCCTAAAACCATTCGCCTATAGCTATTTCGTTTCTGAACCATTCTCGTGCTGTGTCGCATTCGCAATGAGCTGCAGTATCTTCAGGCGTGTTTCCAAGTTTTTATCCAACGGCAAAATGTTCAAATATGGCACTAAACTCATCAAGAACTGACCGTTAGCAACCTGTGGTTCGTCATTATTCCATCCTTCTTCGGTGATTTTCGTAACCGGTTCAGATTGAAGCCGCGAGCGGAACTTATTGCTGTATGTAACCTCGCTAATGCCGCACGATGCATCGTTTGGGTTGCCGCTGGTCAAACGAGAAACAGGCTGTAGATGTTTCCATACATTAGTATGTACCGTTGTTTCCTCATTCAAGGTGCAGTTCTGGGCATGTTCGCTTGCTGCTTTTTTCGGTTGAATTGCAACCCATTCCTTCGATTTTGAAGATGTTGCGCGTGCTTTCGGGTATGATCCCGGTACCTTGTGCTTCAAGCTTTTCCTCAGCCGGAAATGTCCATCGAGGAACTGCATACTCTCGTACAGTGGCCACAGGCTTTTGATGCACTCACCGCACTCGATACGTCTGCTTTCACGTCGAAAGGAATCCCGCATCGTTTTCCAGCGTGCTTTCAACTGATCCACTAAAACAAATATCAGCAGAATAAAGGCGAGGAACGTGATTTACACTAGGTGATGTGGCACTAGATGTACAGTGCCTCATACACCTAGCAATACTTACCAGTGAAATAGGGAAATTCATTTCGCTGAATGTCTTCCCATTCACTAACGCAGGACGATAGTCGTTTCCGTATGTACTGTCGGTGCCATAGTTTAGGCTGCTTGCGGACACATTCTATCAGATGTATCGTGTCCTTCCGATCGAAAAGTAGGCTTTTACCTGTTCTGTCTTTCACCGTCGAGGAAAGCTGTTCTTTCGTTGGTTCCTCCATGCTAGCATTAGTTATATTCTGCTCGATGGAATTCATGTTGCATGATCGGAATTGCGAAACACTCTGGTCAACAACCTGCTTACTGCTGCCTGTCACTAATTGTTGCGATACGAGCGCATGTAAACACGCGCACCGGTTCCAGGCGTATGCAAGATTGCCGCTAATCTACACGCGCAATAAAAACCAAGAATCAACACTCGCGCGAGCAACGTTGTTGGGAAACTAGAAATAAACGAAACAAGTTTATTGGAATCAATTAGGCGTTAAGCTTTGCTAATTAGAACAGGTGTTACCGAATCGGTGCAGCAATCGTTGCGCTTTTAACGCAAGCGATCCGAAGCTTCTGGCAGGCAGCAGTATTCTGGTCGGGTTTGTACACACGCGGGAGCAGGACCTATGCAACTCAATTGGTAAATTGCAGCAAAATGAAGTATTTTCCTACATTCAGCTGCAAACGTTCTCACTAGATTCAATCCAACAGAACTACGGCGTGGCGGCTACATCCAATGCGTACAAGTCTACCTTGATTGAATAAATTTCATCTGCGCTTTTTTGACACATTCACGCAACGACTTTCTTTCCCCCTTCTTCGGAGGTAAAGTGACAGCGCACCTAATGACAGCTCCTAGCAAGCCTGCGAATGAGTGAGCGAGACGTAATTACACTTTGACAACAATCGTAAGTATTATTTGATTGTTGATCTAGTGCAGATGCAGGTGTGGTGCGCGTTGTTTTAAATCCGAAAATAATAGTGCAAGTTGCAGCTAATGTTGGTTATGTTACTTTTAATACTTTATTGGAGGTTCCTTGTGCGTTACCTTTATACTAATCAAAGGTATTTCACTGTTTTCAGCTGGCAACGGAGCGAAAGCAAACTACTGGTGTTGCAAAGAAAACACGCAAGGCTACTGGCTAGCTAAACGCAGCAGGCGGTGCAGTATTTTATCGCTGTATTTTAAACATTTCGAGGTAAACAGAGTAATTAATTCCGATGAAACAATAAAACTAGTCTCACACGATTACGGAAGGTAGGAAAAAAATATTTTATCGTTTGCAGGTTCCACCGAGATTTGAACTCGGATCGCTGGATTCAGAGTCCAAAGTGCTAACCATTACACCATGGAACCATGGTGATGAGAGGGAAATCTGATAGGCTGAATAAATCCGTAATGATAAAAGGTCAACGCATTATCAGTATCAGCTGATATATGATAAAATTGTGATGGCTTTGCACGACAATGTTTACACCCATCCCATCTGAGGAACATCCGTAACTAGCAGGTATAATATTCGGAAGCTTCCCCGCGTATATTGCCTCGATCTTATTGAACATTTAGAAACGTTCTTGTTTTAGGACATTGTTCAAAACGTATTGAGCGTGTGTGAGAGGACATAGGAAGGGCGATTTTGTGGTTGTGCTAAACTGCCCGCCTCTAAGAGGACCCGAGAACCATAATCAGCCACTTCTCCAGCGAATGAACACCATAAAGCAATTGTATGGCGATTGATACATATCACCGTTTAAGGTTTGTTCAAAGGAAATATTACAAAACAATTATTTTAATCACTTTTTTTCTTCCCTTTGATGCACAACACCTCGGACGAAGTTTTGGTCGGAATTCATGGCATGGTATCAACATCCCGCTCCAAATGTGACAGCTTCGCTTGTCTCTAATTAACACTACCGCTCCCTTCTAATTAGCCGCCCGAAAGGAACGGTTGTTATTTGCTTCCGGCTGCAGTTTAAACCACGGAAACCTCGCTGTACGGCGAAGAACTCAAATCAGCCACGAGCGAACAATGCGGCACGTTGATGAAGCTGAGTGCCGAAACCCGCGCTGTCGGTGAAGAGGAAGGTGTAATTAGGCTACATTTTAGGTCCCGACAACACCCGCGTCAGAAATCAAAATCCTTGCGCACCCTGCCGCGCTGTCCGCTCTGCTTGCCGCAAAGTGTGACAAAGTCAAATCAGAGTAAATTTAATCAGACGGTAGGAAGGCATTCGGCAACAAAGTTCGCATTGGCCGCCACGTGGTGGTTCCCATTTGCGCCGAGACGGTAGAATAATTATCCCGGCGGTCCAAAAAGGCGCCGAAAGCACAAACTTTTGCGCTGTTCGGCGAAGAAAATGACATATAATTTTAATTTAGCCGCGTGACAATTCGTACGCGGGCGTGTTGCAGCTTCCGGGGAACGGAAGTCGAACGCGTAGAGCAAAGCCTAGAGGCCAGCCACACCAGCGCCAAGGCTAATTCCTTCGATGCGCTCGAAGCATCCAGAAGGACTAACCACCATCATCATCGTCATCGTTGGAAAAACGGTCCGCCGATTGAGGACAAAGTTTTGCTACACCACCGTCGTCGGGTGGAAGTAATTTAAATTCAAAATGTGATCTTTGTGCGAAAACTTTCACACCACACACACACACCCCATACTCGCTTTGGGGATGCATGCGGCCGCACAATGCAAGCCCGTGTTCGAGCGGAAAACGGATACACTTCACATGTACATATGCACCAGCATGCCGAGTGCGCTTTTGGAACTTTCCCCGTCGAGTGGGGTGTAGCAATTCGTCTTGGAAAAATATTACCACAAAGTTAGTGTCGGCTTCTCGAGGGACATCCAGCCGGGAACACCGGGGTTGGTGGTTCGATTGTAAATCAGATGCTGTGGTGTGCGCCCTCGGAAACCCGATGGAGTGGATCAGCCGGTTGCTAGTTTATATATGATCCTGTTGCCGAGAGTTTTCGGGCGAGTTTTAGTTTTGCACACCTTTCCCACAGTCCTGGCAGTGTTTTAACGTGATCCTTCCTTCTTCCTCTCTTTTTTTTTTCTTGTTAGCTTTTTCTGCCACGGCCGTTTGGTGTGCAGGTCACACATTTTACGCCAAGTTACACATGCACGGGTTCCTTACCGAAACGAGCAAGAAGCTAACTTCATTCCGGGTAGCGTAAGTATCTTCATCGCAAAACTGCATCCTCCACACAAACACGAACGGAGCAACTTTTTCCCACACACATTCGAACACGCACTCGGCTCCTTGGGGAATGGAGACACTAGCGCCAACGGTTTGTTCGGTTCCGTCGATAACTCATCGGATAAGGATTTAGTGGTGATATATATATATCATTGGCTTATCGGTTCGAGGTTTTAATGCAACGCGGGCCCTTCCGGTGAACCGGTCGGGAGCGATTAGTAACCAGACCAGATGAAACTGGTCCAAAGTGGATCATTATTGTCAGTTTGATAATACTGGTTAGAGAATCCAACCATGCCACTTGAATGGCTGTGGGTATGATAAAAATGTAATTTACATTTACTTTGTTACAATTACTCGACATAAAGTCCCTTCCCCTCCCCCCTCTCTCCCCTGCCATTCGGCATTCCTTCCCCTTCCCTAGAACATTGTTTGAATACATCCAGAATATTCCCGAACGCTTGTTTCCTTTTTGAGACGCAAGCTATAAAATTGTGCACCAAATGTACTGTGACGCGTCCATCTCATCGGAGCGGTGGCCGCTTCGGAGTGGCCTTTTACGCATCAGTGGAAAATGGGGAAAATTAAGCACGAAGCGACCAGAACCACCAGATCCGCCTGCCAGTCCTTATTGAGCGAGCACGAAAGGGCAGTAGCTAAAACCGATTCTGACAGCTCGGCTGGCCGGATGTCCTTCGTCTGGCTTGGTTATTATGCCAATAATGTTATTTTGAAATTCAATTCGTTGTGCTGAGCGCGCGTCTTGGCACTTGACTGCTTTGCTGCTGCTGCTGCTGCTGCTGTCGTGTCTTACTCTTGTCTTACTTGCTGCTCCCGGCTGGATGATTCCCGTCGTACCGAGCGTGTCCTGTGCGAAATACACCGTAAACTAAATATTGGATTCGAAAGTTTCACCCCTCGCGGCTTGCAGATGCTTCCCACCCGCTTGTATCTTTCTTGTCCGTGTCCGTGTCCGTGTCCTTGTTCTTTGCCCGATGTGTTACGGTGTGTTCTGTTCTTCCTCTGAAGGCTGATCTAAGGAGGGTCCATGTTCGAATGTCCCTTGCGCAAAAGTGCCGAGGTGTGAGTGGGGTTTGGAAATCCTAGAGACCGAGTAATGGAAACACGGGGCGTAAAGATATTGTTTCGGGGTTGGGACGCCGTCTTGCTGCTTGCAAGCAGGGAGAGTGTAAGTTTTTGCGGTTCTGTAGCCGGTATTTATGAGCTTGCTGTCATCCGTTTCGCTTTACTTTCGCCCCTGCTATTGTGTCCTTCTGGCCGGTTCGGAATCACCGGAGCGGAGACACGACAAAGTAGATGTTAAAAAATCGATTTAAAGGCACGAGCTATTTCTATAATTGGAAGCTATGGGTTCAATGTTTTGCAAGCAAAACTCCACACTAATTGTTTTAGGTTATTTTTCCCACATTTTCTAGCATAGTTTTCATCGGAAGCGAAAACCCACCGACCCTCTGCTTTGAACCGTTCTGGTTTGTCCGCATTCGAACCCAATTAAAATCATGGAAACAAGTACAATTTCACATTCCATTGCATTCCGGGTCAAACTAGCCGTGCCGGTGTGCCACCTTACACAATCGCTGCCCGACATTCCCTGTGTCCTGTGGTGGCGAGAATAACAGAGGCAGAACCAACGACAATAACAAAAAAAAAAAAATGAAAATTGTTCTTCGTTCCAAAATCGAAAATCGTGACTCCGTGTCCGGCGAAGAAAATTGGTAATTATGATCCTGCACTGAATGCACGATGAGTTTCGTTTCATGTACTTATACTTCCTGCTTTCAGCACGGAGCATGGTGTCACGTCGGATAGATGGGCCACTTCCGGCAAAAGTGGAATATCAGTTGCATTCGAGACTGTTCGGACTTTTGGCAATTGGATGGATTTAATGCCTTAGTAGGCAGCAGCAACAACAAAAAAAAGGGACACACAACAAGGAGCCGCATCCTGATGAAGGATTCGAGATGAGGGGAAAAGATCTTAATTAAAGGTTTACAATTCTGGGCGCCTTTTTTTTTTGTTTGGAAGCTGTTGTAAACCTCTTCAGGCGTCTATCTCGCAACACCGGGACACGGGTTTCATAAATATGCTTTTAGGATGGTGTGTTGCTCGGGAAAATACGTAACACACGCCACGCATTCGGTTTGAGTGCGTGTAATTAAGTTTTAATTGAAAATTCCTGCCCTGTGGTGTGTTGCCGAAGAGGTCTCCCGGAATCTGGCGGGAAGTGGAAAGTCTAGAATGTTTCCAAAGTAGAAACGTTGTGTTTTTAAGGGCAGCATGGAGTGTGAGAAGAAGAGAACTCACACACACATATACACACAGGCACATTTACTAACGTTGCGCTTGAATTGCGTGTTTTATTGCACGTAATTCTGCAGCAATTCTGGGAAATAGCTGCTGGGAAATAGGACAGAAGGATATAGGTGTCAGGAACGCTAGGACTGGGATGAGCTCATAAACGGCTCTAGATCATCTGAAAATACGCACGGGAAATGTGCACATCATTCGGTGTAATGTTGGACTGAGGTCGTAAAAAAATCCCTCTTCCTGTGTCTGTCCAAGTCCGAGCATTCCGGGCTTAGCGTACCCAGGGAAAACGCAATGGACAGTGAGCATCGCGCGTATGAGCGACAGGATAAAAGCAACGCGTAATGAAACATGCAATCAGTGTGTGTTTATTTGCACAGTAAATCATACAATAAATGCATTAGTTTTAGTACCATCGCATGGTAAATAATAGCAACATGATATTGGATTGATAGATACCGGTTCGCAAGAATCAATCGAACTGCCAGGTGTCCAATTGTTGCGACATGACTTTTGCTCACTATCCAACAGCTGCAAATTATGAAGTAATTATTCACCCTACGACAACACCCAAGTGTGGGACCATAAATCAGTGAAGAAAATGAAACAGAAGCTTGGAAATTCCTGCAAAATAGTGAAGCGAACAGTCGGTGTCTGTTTTTTTTTCTTCAGCTCGATGGCGAATGGGATGATAATTATTTGTCTCTCATTGGAACGTTTTATGCCAATGGAGAGAATGTCGTGTAATGATTTACCAGTTTCTAGAGGACGCATTTATCCCTGTTGGTCATGTGTTTCGTGATGTGGACGGTAAAGCGAGGGAGAAAGGTACCCGAGTCGGATTGATATTAATGACGACAACACCTTGGAAAAGAACATTCCTGTCGCGTTGAAAGAATTCCAGGAAATCAAATGTCTGGTAAGTTTCTCTTATATAAAGCCTTTATTTCCCCTCTAACAATTGTGCTTTTTTCACAAAAAATCTTTCATTTCAGTTTTCGAATAGTGTTTTTTGTTTGCGCTTTCCACTTTCATGCGGCGCTCTGTTTTCGACGCAGTGACACAACGACATACCCTGATTGGATCACGAAGTGGAAAGCATTTTTATTCCGTTTTTGTTTTACGCCGGTTAGTTGTCATTTTTCCCTATTGCAAATGAAAATTCCCACTACTGGTGTGTACCCCAGTTCCCGTACCGTAGCCTCAGCGATGGAATATCATCCTGTTTTTTTGTGTTTCTACCAATGCCAAACCACGACACATCACGCAAAGAAGCGTAAACCCCTCGGAATCCTCCAGGGAAGAGGATCCATGTGGAAAAATGCCACAAGAGGGAAAGAGAGAGAGAGAGAGAGAGAGAGAGAGAGAGAGAGAGAGAGAGAGAGAGAGAGAGAGAGAAAAGGTGGCGGAAACTCGTAACCACGGAACTCGAACCGAACATGACAGCCCACAAATGACCACTGACACGCGGAACAAAGGGCTGACGAAGGGAAGAGAACGGGGGTAGAAGAGAGGGAGAGCGGTGGCACGAGATATTCACAGATAATTATGGTAAATTATGGACGCGCGAAGTATTTTCGTGTTCTCTCTGAAAGAGATCTGAAATTAATACCACTCCCAGGGCGAGCTTCGCGCGTCAATTCTGTGCCATTCGAATCCCCTTCCATCACTTTTTTTTCTCTCTATATATAAAAAGGAAAAACGGGATAAACCACAACAGATAGTAAAGCAGCAGAGAGTAAGAAAGAAATAAAAAGCCGCATATAACGCAACCAATTTGATGAGGAACTGCTGGAATGGATTGAATTACAACGTGCACTGTGGTGTCGTTTCATGATTAAATGCCTATTTTTAGTGCGCTTCGGCAAGCCGGCAGAACCCTTTTTTCTGCACAGCATAAAAAAGCATTCCTAAAGCATTGCTGTTCTGCCGGTGTCGTGTTGCATTGAACAGAACGCACGCACGCACGTCCTAGGTACGCTTCGGTAGCGACGATTGCCTGACTAGCTCGTTAATAACCTTTCGTTTAATGTGTTAAGCACATTAACATAACGATGATTACACCGCGGGCACTGATTAGAAGATAACTGTAGAAACAAGACGGAAAAAAGGAATGTCACGAGAATAACACCGGACAGTATTAGCGACGGTTTCTTTAAATCTCACAATGCTATTATCAATTAAAGTTTCCATTGATTATCTCTTTTAGGAACGTAAAACAACCCTTAGCCAGGAAGTAAAATTTAAAATGACAACTCTATACGGATAAATAAAAAATATCTAATGTTCAATAAAGACATATTTAGAACCATTACAGTTTGAACTATTTTCAACAACCGCATGCGAATGAGGGAAGTACAGGCATAGCAGCAAGAAAAATCCCCTTATGACCTACAATTGATCACATTTAGCTTATTTCCCCTTTCATGTCCCGTGTGAGTCCCGTTCGGGAATTGTAGAATTGTAATTCAATCATACTTTTTCTTCTATTCCTGTTTTTTTTTTTTCGTCAGCTTTCTTTACACATTCCATTTTCAATCACTTCCTGTTCCATTGTTCACCCTCGATTTTGGAAGCGCTTCTTCTATATTTTTTAAACATTTAAAATCTTTCGCTTCTAAAGTTACACACACACAATTCTTTAATCCCTCGAAAAAGGTCGGTAACGATTTGCTTTCATTTTTCAATAGCTAATAATATTGCTGGCGTAATTTTTTTTTTGTTTGCCTTTGTGCCTTCGACATGTCGTGCGCGTAATATCGTCCGCTGTAGATACAATTTTAATATTAATAATTGAATCCGTTTAGAAGCAGATAACGATGTCTTTTCGTGTTTATTTTTTCGCAGAAAACCCATTAAAAGCAGGATGACGCAAAGCTGCCCGGCAGCTGGAGGGTTGTGAACACCCGTAGGGCCGTTGGGCAGGATGGTGTTGCAATTTTCGCGAATTTTTCGCGACTTCACACACGTGCGGTTCCGTGTTTATGGGCGACACACGTGGATATTTGGGATCCAACGTAGGGTTTCGGCATCCCGTACCATTTGCCTCGAATTTGCCACATAACAAGCTTCCCCCTGGTATGTATGCCCGGACGTGAAGATAAGGCCAGATCGAAGCGCAGAAGGGATTGCTATTAGTTTACGATTATGATTATGTTTCTCTTTCCTATTGATAGGTGGCGCATCGCATGCGGCTTCTCTGTCGGTTGTTGCGGCAACGACCAAAACAATGGGGTGAGCTGCACACACAAGGCAGGAACCGAGAATGCAAAAGGATAACAAGGTGTTCAGGCGTCGTACAGCGAACGATTCTGCGCTAAACTTAGAGTTTTGAATTGATTTTTCAACTGTTCGATGCATGATATTTCCCCGAAATGCTGTCGAATCGTAGCAAAATAATGATTCTAACGAAGAATTACTACCTGCATATGGAAACATCGAGGGTTATCCCTCATCAAACTAAAAATGCCACACAAATAACGCCGAAAACAGTACTCTAGCTGCCACTAAACAGCTTGACGATACGATAAATGTCCTTCTCCTGTTTTTTTTTCATACTCTTTTTTCCTGTTCCCATACTGAGTGGCCTTTATGTGCTTGTTCCGGTCCTGGGGAGATGAGAACCCGCGAAAATCCAAGCGCAGAAGGAAATTGAAATTGCCCTTCTTTTCCCCCGGGGTCTACCGAACCGCAAACCCGGTTCGCAAAACCTTTTGCGGAACAGATGTGATTTGAATAAAGCATCCTATCGGTGCGTGAACGACCGTACGACCCCATTGACAACGTGTAACACAATGACACAAGCAATAGAGCGCTATGAATCATAGCCGGTAGGGAAGTGCTCACACGTACCGTGGAATGGATGGGAAGTATTGGATGAGACAACAGCATCCGACCGAACCGATTATGAACCTGTTGATGATGAATGCCTGTTAATTAATATCTGCCACCGGGACCCTAGCGAAGCGGCGGCATATCAGCAGGACTTTTGGCCCGACCTCTGTGGACCTCTTGAAGGCTTCTCCTGTTGCAGTGAATCGAAAAACTGCATTTATGTATAGGGAAAAAAAAGGAGTTTAAGCGATGTGTGAGTCATTATGATTCATCGCGTCTCTCTGTTATAAATGATTATGAGAGACTCGTTGTTTTGGTACGCTTTCTATCGTATTTTACTTTGGAATGGAAGTTTATTATTAATCGATTAGTTGATTTGCCTAGCGGGTCTTTATGAGTAATTAAATTCAAAAATGCTTTCACTGACAAAAGAAATCTAAATCGCTTCACACCAGAACCTAAATGTGAAAGAAAAATGTGTAGGCCCTAACCAACAATTCCATTTCTTATCTTTGCTAGTAATGTTTACTTGCAATTACATTAGTAAAACAGACACCCGAACATTGCGGTGTGGATATCATCGCTGCATGGAATGCTATTTCCACTTGGCGATGTTTACACACATCCCCAGAACAAGCCGCACAACGGCAGTTCCTTTTTTTCCCATCTCGTTTTCCCCAATTAGCGAGCGGTTTCAATTTAATCAACATTCATTAGAGAAAAGTGCCACTTTGAGCAATGGTTCATCCGTGATGCCCTCCCCGTGCTAGCACCGTCGCCAGCCGCATCCAAATCAACCGTCGAGGAAGAAAACAACACCACGACAAGAACAAAAAAAAACCCTGAAAACAATAATCGAAAACACGCATAAAACACCCATCTCCCAGGGTTGCTCATAAGGACCCAGGGGAGTCGTAAAAAAATGCGTGCCACGCATCGCCCATGGACGGGACCGTATGATCGCGTGCGAGTGTCCTGACGCGTGTCCACATTGCACTGTAGCGAAAGAGAGCACACACATAAGTGTAGCCTTACCCTCGGCAAATGTTCCACACTCGACACTTGGGCCGGCACCAACCCTGACACCGACGGCCTGTGGTCCGATTTCAGCGATTTGGGTACCCCGATTGTTCTGCTCCTTCGAAACAGTCACAAGCGACGTTCAATTCAATTATAAATCCGATCGCTCCGTACCGGTGTACCCCCTGCCGATGGTCGGCAAGGTCTTGGGCCATAAATTTCGCTAATTCGCCACATGAAATGCGCATTACATAGCCGCCTGGGAAAGGCGACACACGGGAAACGCGGGATAATATTGAAAACTCGTTGAGCGCTCGCTGTGTCGAGTGAGTGGTGCGTGCGTGACGAGTCCGCAAAACGGTTGAGTGCCTTTCAATCAAACCGCCCGATACCGCGTGGAATGGATCGTGCGTATCGTGAGCTTTGTTTGGTGGTGGATGAAAATAATGGAAAAAAGAAAACCCATTTTCACGTCCCCGGCTGGAGCGGCAAGCCGTACGGACAGCCGCACTTGATGCGAGCGTGCGAACGTGTATTAGCACACACAAGGGGTCACACACGCATCATCATAATTCTGCGACAGGGATTTATGCGTTTATACGTTATGCAAATGTGGCACCCATCGTGAGCAGTGATGGAATAATGCAGAGAAAAAACCGACGCGCACAATTAAACGCGGCTATGCCACGACCCCTTTTTTGGGTTGCGTAAATGAAAAACAAAAAACAGTTGACGCCACGGGTCGCGATATTTTATATATATATTTTTAAATTACTCAGAAATGTAATTCGACTACACAATTACAAGTATTGCTTAAAAAATTACCTCCTATTCATCGAAAGGAGATACGTGCAATGCAAATTGCATACCTTAAGGCTTATTGTAGTAATTTTGTAGTAACCCTGCCTACATTTAGGCGCAATACACTAGTGTGACATTGATTTGCTATTCGTATTGTTTATTTGTGACGTACTTTTACCAACGTAATCGACTAATTTTACATGTTTTCGGGATAGTGATTCAATATTTATTGCATTTTTATTTTAGCACAGAAAAAAAAATTATCAAAAACGAATAGAAAAATCGAGTATACTGCCATAAATCGTTCTCTTGATTTGCGTGCACGTTCAACAGCATCGTCCCCTGGTGGTAAATGACACCCGCTGGCAAAGGAGAAACAGCTGGTTAGCTTTTGTCGCAAGTCGCACACAATCTCACTAATTCTCTTAGGGGTAAAATGCTTCAATTTCACCCCTCGAAGAAGCACGAAAAAAACTGCGTGCAAACTGATACCTTACAATCTGTTTTGCAATTCAGCGATATTAAACTCTACTTTACCGTGCATAGATTGGCCATCCTTCTGATGCGCAATGGTAGTTAACCTCAACCTTATTCTCATCGCAAGTGAAAGTGAAAGCGGTTGGTAGCAAGTGGTACAAAATTTATTGTCCTTTAACGCTGTCACTAACGCACCACCACACACGCGCACGCACGCACGCACGCACGCGGAAGGTCAATGTGCGTGGTGAAAATTTTTCGCTAACAGTACGTCCATAAATATGGGTAACAATACTATCATTTATGTCAACACGGGGTGTCGCAGTGGGATGCGTTCACCACCTCCCATCGGGTGCGTTGTGCCAAGGCAACGTGCCTCGTTTTGTGTTCGTGCCCTCGCCCTGCTCGGAATGAAGTGTTGTGCTTCCCATTAACACAGCGCTGTTGGGCATGCGAGAGGAATTTATGTTATTATATTTATGACATAAAACAAACGTCCAAAGAACACTTGGCATCGGTTGGTTGGTTGGTTGGTGGGCACACGTGCACATACACTTTCTCGCATTCAAGGACTCTTGTGCAGCCGGTCCGTCTGTTGGCACTTGGTACTGCTGAGGCAGTAATACCTATCCCAGAGATCCGGAGATTCGATTTGATGATCGTTACCATTTGGCTGATGAGTAGACATGTCTGCCTGTTTCGCTCTTGATTCGCGCACGGTGCAAACGGAAACCAGCACCTCAGTCCCAGTCCTGATGAAAACGACACATTTAAGGACACACATCAGCACTTCTCGCACTGAATGGAAGTCGCTGCGATGGGATGGCGAAGTACACCGTATGATGATACTACAAATTGTGGCTGCTGTTACTACCTTTAGTCGCTACTGCTGCTGCTGCTGCTGATGTCTTCTCAGCCGGTGCCGTACTACTCTGCTGCTCCTGCTATAATGATGATTTATGTACGGTGATGACATTTATTCTGCCACCGTTTCTCCTTCCCTCACCGTGGTCGTGTCCGTGTGGAAAGCGTGGTGGGGTTGTATGATTTACAGGAAAAACGCCACCCTCACGGTTGCCTGATTTGATAAGCATTCTCCTCGGCAAGCAAGCAAACGAGCTTGCTTTATACAGTGCCAGCTATGTGTCTGTTTGCCGACGACGTCATCTGTAGTGGAATTTAAGTGCAGTTTTATTGTTGACGCTTCCTATGTACCACCGTGCTGGGAGTGGTAGGGAGATGAGGCTTTAAAGTTTGCCAAGACCTAACCTAACCTACCTTATTGTCTGAAGACTGCCTGCCGGTGAGGAAATGTATAGGACATGTTAAATAGGAATAAGCACTCCAAAGTTCGGGAACTCGTCTTTGTAAAAGTTTGAACAAGTTTGCAACCGACATGGAAATGTCATATACTTACCTCCAACAGGATCGTAAAACAAAGCATCACTTCATGAGCCGCGCACGAGGAGGTCTTCGAGTTGCTGTACAAACATTGCCAATTGCCTTGGCACCCAACTAGAATCAGGCATAATTGTGGCAGCTTAGCCTCAATATCTTGTCGGGTGCATCTTCATCCTCCGGGTGCGTTCTAAATCCTCTCGCTAAGCTCATGTATATATGGCCCAGCAAATATACAGCATCATTAGCACTAGCAACTCTTGGTAGTTGCAACTCAGCGCATAGGGGTAGATAGTAATGCATTCCCATTGTAAAGGTATCATAATCACTATGCTTGATGGTAATGCATTTTTAATCTCTTCTGCTTCTTTGCGTAGTTATTTTGCTGCTGGAAAAGCGGTTTCGTAAAAAGTTTTCACCTCCAACACGAATTGTAGTGCGATACAGCGCTACTAAGCTTGGTAGTAATCGGGCAGTTTCGGCAAACGGCATGACAAATGTTTTCCCATACTTTGTCTTCCACGCGATAAGGGATGTTACAGTGAATATCAATCCGATGCAAAACGTTACTACTTTTTTTAGTAATCTTAATTCTTAAGAAAATCTATCTAATCTATATTTTAAATTGCCACTTATTAGACTTATTAGAGTTTTCCGAGGCTTTTTTTCTCAGTAACTCGTAATACAACCTGTAGGGGCTCCCTCCTAATGAACATCATTTCTTTGCTGGGATATAGGTAGCTAGTTACTAAGAATGTATACTAAGGTCATTCGATGGTTTCTTTCGCTTGAAGTTGAATGAACTGGATTCCTTTATCAAACGACAATTCTCCTTACTACACTGGCCCAAAAAGGCATTTATTTAATTAAATTTATATCCATCTTTGAATCCAAAACGCTGTAGTGTGCACAGTGTCACTAAATGCTGGCAGCTACTGTATCATCAGTAAGCCTTGGGTTGGAATTTTCGGGCAGGATTCTGTTCGGTACATTTTTTCCTCTTTTTTTTGCACCACCAAGTTTAGCACAATAGTCTACTTTTAAATTACACCAGTTTATTTATGTTATCTAATTTATTCCAAACTCGACACCGCGCCTGAATGCACACAAACACACACAATCACATGCTGACAACTGTCATATATTTACTCGACCGGGAAGAAGTGCCTCGAGCAGGCAAGGAATGGGGCACCAAAAAAAAATCCCCTTCGGAGTGGGAAAGTTTCGAAACTTTCGCGCTTGTGTTGCGAGAATCTCTGGACGATTTTTGGGGAGTTGATTCCCGGTGTGTACCACACACGTAACACACCACCACCCCCTAAACGATAACGTTTCGAGGAGGCTAACCGGTAACCGGCCTACCGAGAGCTTACCGAGAGCACAATTCACAAAACAAAAACCCAGGCCACCAGGACTCCCGGCACCGCGCCGACCGAGGATTTTGTCAGCCGTTCAGCCCACGGGAGGGTGGAACTTTGTTCCTTGCTCGGTTCCATAATTCATCGCCAATGTGAACGACCAGCAGCAGCAGTATAGTGGCAAAGAGACGTCTGAACCGCCACCGGTGGGTTCCTGGGTGGAGATACCCATTCCTTAAACATTCCTCACCGTTGCTTTTCGGCACACAAAACCGTCACGAGACCGGTACGTTTCGTTTCCGAATGCTTCCCCAAATGGTGTGGCGTTGCAAACGGGAGGCTGTAGCAAATGGGAAACGTTTTATCATTGGAACACATTGTCGTCGTTTGCCAGGTTGGATTTGGATCGCTTTTTTCTGGGTAGCGAGGGAACTTTCTGGTCCGGGTTGTGCCAGGCCACCGGGCTGGCGGGGTGGAGCTGAACCGGCGGAAGCTTATCTCGGCCAACCACCCTTCTGCCATTCGAACACGCACTCAATGGTGGGCACATTTATTTATACACATAGTATACACGTGCAGCCAAATCGGCTGGAATGTTGGATGCTGGCGGAATCATCATTCGCCACCCGATGCTGAATTGTATGATTCATTAAATATATGTATATATATATTTTTGCATTCCAGCATTTCAACCTCAGCGCTTCCCCGGTGCCGGTGGAGAATGATATAGTCTCCCATTTATCATTTCCCAAAAGAAGAAAAAGCAGCAGCAGCTACAACAACAACAACGGTGACGACATTACGACAGTCAAAACTCTTCCGTTAACGTTTGATGGAAGCAACCAACCCGCACAAGAATTCAATTTACGACACTTTACCCATTACAAAGCATCAAGTAAAATGAACAAACAAACAAAAGGGGGGAAAAAAACATATCCTTTCCTTCGCTCAACAGCGTGTTCTCTCGATTAGAAGGCAAAGGTGGTAAAGTTTTGCACAGTACTTCACAACAACGGCAGCACAAATGAGCTGTAATTTGCCCTCGCACATAGGGTTTAGGTGTGTTTGTCTTTAGCCGGCTTTATTTGCTGTTTTCCAGCATTTTTTAAAGAAGGGGAAACCGGTTGCAAAAAACAGCGACAGAGCTGAGCCTATCCTAATGAAAAAGGTTCCTGCTGCTTTCCATTTCTTTACCAGTCTCATGTTAGTTCTTTGTGGTGATTAAAACAAAGGGATCGGTGTTAATTAATTATTATTTGTGCAGGCGTTAAGGAGACGCGTAATTTGGTAGCAAAATCGACGTTGAATTATATGCTTTAATAGATTCAAAAGGAGTCATGGTGTTTATTTATACTTTATTTTCATTTAATTCATATTTTTACAGCAGATTTCCAATTCCTAATCAATATCTTGCTCGTGTATGGCTTGTTCGTCCATTTTTTCGAACAATAAAGCGAGATTATTGCGATATCCTGGTCACGGCACCAAATTTAATGAAATATGTATTTAAATATTTCAACATGAAATATTTCGTTTCAAAACTTTTCCAACTGTCTCTATTGGAATAATACATTAAAATTTTCAAACAATCAATAAAATGCCATCAATATGCAAACAAACACTTTCAAAAATATCAATTTTATGCTCCATGTCTTGTCACCCAAACAGCCACTAACACAGAGAAACTGGAACTGAATCATAAATGCAATCTAACCCGTCGCTCCGATGCCTTCCCATCCTATTCCCGACGTTTTGCTCCATCCGAAATCTAATTCAATCACTGTAAACCTGAAATTGATTTCCAACACCCCACTTTTACTGCTCTGGTCCGTAGAGGTCCGTATATAAAATTACCATTTGATGGATTGAACCATATAGTAGCTTGGGGCTTCGGGCTTCGCGTATAATGCTGCAAATGCAGTTCGAGGGAGAACAAAAAATTTATTACCCTTGCAACTGATCATCGAGCGAGATTGTTTACGTCTAGCGTTCCGAATGAATCCACGTACCCACACAACGCTGACCACACCTTTAGAGAAAAATTGTACGAAAAAAAACCCCCTACACCACCCATCACATATGGGGAAGCTGGTAGAACAATAAATCGGTGCACATTTTATGATACGCACCTCCGTCGGGTTGCCTTTCGGGGTCATGCCCAGTGGTTGGAATAGGTGCATCATAAATTATCATAACTGTCAACCGAAACCGGAACGGAGCACACTGAACGGATTGCAATCGTTCCGATTTTCGGCTGGTGCTTTGCGGTATGATATCATATATGCTCCGCTTTGTGCTGCTTGGTTCGGGCTGCACAAAATAAATCGAAATAAAATGGTAAATTGACCATATACAAAGGCATTTGAGCGTATTTAAAGTGCCCACGAGCGTCCGCGTTCGATGTAAAGGGCTGCGCGTTCTTTGTTTCATTTTACATTCAATTTCGGTCTGAAGGGTTTTTATTTTATTGGTTACGGTTTGCCCTCACACAACGTTACGATCCCCGGTCGGTGCACGAACGCCAAGAAACGCTGGATGGATGGACATATTTATTAAGGTTGTAAAAATTATGACTAGACTCGCTGAAGATAACCGACCCTGAGCGGTGTCAGATGTATTATTGCAGGCGTCGGATGTCAAAACTTACCAGAAGAACAACAACCCGCGAGTAATGATAGAAGATAAGCGGTCGAACCTTCACCTTTGGACTGGTGTCTAAGACATGGAAGGCAAGAAAAGGTGCAGATTTAAGCTGTCTTCAAGGCGTACGGTGCGTGTAGTAAGCTAATCTATATCAGTTGTGCGTCCTTTTTAGCTCGCACACACGGTTTCCCTTCCATATTGATTTATGGTACCCATCATTCCGATCCTGGATTCGGACCACAACGTTGCCCGCCCTTGTAATATGCTCGTTGCAAGTCCTCATCGCAGTGGGAAAAAGAATTGCGCCAAAAGTTAATTTTCCCACGTGCCTATTGCCAGGTCAAAGGTTCGAAGGGAAAACACCTGCAAATGGGATGTGTAGGGAAGGATAAAACGCAAAGAAAAGGAAAGGTACTGCAGGATCAGCTGAGAGCATAAATACGAGGAGCGAATAAAGAAAAAGAAACCGGTAGGTAGAAAGAAGCTAACGCTGGAAGAAAAGATGACAATACAACACTGAAAACATACAAGTGATAACAAACACACAACACATCCGACGATGTACCCGATACCCGTGCCAGCGGTTTTGGAAGGGACGAAAACTGGAACACCTTCAACTGGGACAGGGTCGTCTTGTCCAACTAGATCCAATCTGCCGAGGATTGTGGGAATGTACCCATACCTTCTTAACGGGGACGACCTACCGATCGTGCGCACACGCTTTGTTCTTCCTTGTGCAGCAAAAGAAAGCAACATAAAGGAACTACAAGGTGCAAAGATGAGCTGAATGAACGTCTGCTTGAGCGATGTGTAGCACACGATCACGTAACGATCCCGTGTCCCTTTTGTTGTAAGAAAAGAAGGATCCCAACGTCTCGAAGGTTAGCCTTCATCCTTAAAGTGTCCCACGCATGCACACTATCATTATGATTCATTCATCGATTGTGCTTTAATTGCGATCCAAGGATTTGGTGAAACTTTCCCAGGATCCTTAGACGGTTGCAGCTTGGGCAGAAGAAGGTCGTTGCCTTCAATGATCAAATGGTAATCGCATTAATATCCCTTTCATAATGAGATCGAGAATGGTTGATATCAATTATTAGCTGAAAAATGTTGTATTATGTTGGTGGTGATTTAAACCAATAAATAAGGAAATTATTTCTATCGACTTAGTTGTCAAACAAAGATATCGACTTTTACCTTGTTTAAAAATCTCAAACTTCGTACTAAGCGTTAGTAATATTGGAAGTTGTTCTCTGACAAAGCTATTCATCTTAGTAGATCTTCAGAGTATAACGATTCAGATTCCTTTCAATTACGACTCTCTTGGGTCTCTTGGGTCTCTCAAGATTGTTAAGCATATCACAATTAGAAAGCGTTATCAACACAGGAAACCTTCAAAGAACTTTGAATACTATGTCCGCCAAAGTTATCTGCTGGTCGATTCTAAATTCTGTCTTTGAAATGTTGTCCTGCCATCGTACTGGAATATGTAAAGGAGTTCGCGTAGCCTTGGGCTAGCCCTAAAAATGCGATTTAATCAAGAAGAAAAAAACTGTACAACCTTCGCCACCTAGAAAATATGGCCGGAAATGTTTAGCTCGCTAAGCAATTAAACTAATTTGTATCATCCTTTCTTCAATTGGGCCAAAAGTTTTCCTTCAAATATCTCTAACCCAACAGCAAGCAAATTTTGACTGTTTCGTAGAAAATGTTCCAGTTTTTGTTGCTTTTTTTAATATTTTGAAAGATATAGCCAGTTCTGCTCCCTCGTACATCCAAGGCATCCTCATTAAGCCTCTCAAACGTTTCTCAAACGACTCCTAAAATAGATTTGCGGAACCAAAGGTGCAGTTTCAAAAATTGCCTAAAATTACCTTTTTCCAGCACAAAGACCTGCTTTTATCCATCCGTGGACAACCTTCTGCCACCGCCAGCTGACGTCTTTATCCCTCTGTATCTACACATTTCCCTAACGAGCTTCTCCCCCAACTCGGAAGGTGTTGGAATTGGAGTGAAGAATTTATGTGCCACACACACACACACACCGCCACACGAACTTCCCGTCCACACGACTCGGACCCTTTTGTTCTACTCATCAAACGCATTCCTTTTCAAGTTTCATTCTACAGGAGCCATATGGGAAATCGTTACCGCCCGCCTCGACTCAGCTCGGCCGCTAACCGCGCTCCTTTTTTATGAATTTAAAATTCAGCAATTAAATTAACTCACGCTTTTTGGGTTTTACCCTTTGCGTGGGGTTCGCTTTGTCGCTGTGCTTCAAAGCAAACAGCCGCTGCGGAAGCGGATATAGTTCCTGGTGCGTGTACGTGCACACCATCTGTGTTTTTTTTCTTCTATTGAATTCACGTACAATTCACGATTAGTTGGACATTCGTGTGAAGTTTGGGAAGTTTAGAACTAAATTTTGTACGTTGGGATTACAAATGGAGATGGCGGTTAAAATTAAAAATCTTCTAAGGTCTAAATCGCCGGAATTCTTCTGGAACGCCGAAAAATAAAAGGTAAATCTTCTAAAAATGTTAAATCGGAGACTCAGAATTACTATCATTTATATATCTCTAAACTAACTTGTTTCATAACTTCTCTCACTTACAGTAACTCCGAATTGGCCCTTCAGTTAGGACCTCGCCTCTCTGTGCCAAGGGGTTTGCTACAAATTTGCATTAATTGTTTGTCCTAATTTAAAAAGTTCGTTCCACTTCAGCGAACTTTCCATTTCCCCATTCTCTGGGACGGCAGTTAATTTGTCACTGCTTTTAATTGCGCGTGAGAGTGCGTGTCCGTTGAAGTTAACCGCGTGTTGGAATTTCCGTCCTGCACACTATCGGCACATTATCGGAGCAACTATCAGCCGGGACTGGATTCTTGCTTGTTGGTTCGCTGCGTGATATGCGGTTCTAGCTAGTAGATAACCTGGCATTTTTCGTTCCGAATGAGTTCCCGAATGAAGGGGGAATTTGTTAAAATGTGAAAGTATCCGTTTGAATATGTTAAGAAGAAAATGAGCCGATAAAAGCGTTCTTTTTAAGGATCAGAAACGGTTAGCCGTTCTTTTTATTAATAAACAATGATTCGAGATACTTCAGTGACTAACAATTTATTGGGAACCGAATGAATTATCTGTCTGATATTTGTGTTTGTATATAAACATAAAAATCTTAAACTAAGTTAAACGTATCTCTTAAGAGGCCTCATCCACTAGGGACTCTGGCTTTTAGCCAGAAGTTTTGGTCTCTGTGATCAGTCGCATAATAACCATTAAGGCTGTTCCTTCTTCTCAACCTCACAAACCACTTAATGTACAGGAATATCCTAACTTTCTCAATCAACTTAGGGCAGCATCATTCTCAAATATCGATTACATAAACTTGAATAAAAGCATCCCAGGTTTGCAATAACTATTCCCACCAAGTGACGAGGCCACCCTCGTAAAGGTCACTGGAACTACCTTCCACAGTACATGCTACAGGGCGTATATTTTAAGGATTTCTTTTACAGCCCAGTAGTACTTCCAAAAATTTTGCAACGTTGCCATGCAACGTTCCCGGAAGTAGGTTGATATAATCTTTTCCCATTTCGCCAATTTAATCGGGTACATTTTACGTACAGCGATAAAAAGTAATTTACTCACAATCGCACAACTGCTGGGTGCCTGGGCAGGGTGTCAGTGCTGGTGGCATCATAAGCCCGCTGTGGTTTGCTTCAACTGCTCTGGCAAATGCGTCCAACGCGGTTTTTGCGAATGACAAAACAATTGCAGCTGACATTCCGCAGGATGAAAATGACACAATTTCGAATGAGTATTGTCCCTCCCCGGACCGTGCTCCTGCAATGGTGTCCAGTTTCGGCGTTCCATTGCCGGAGTTTGTACTGACATCAGCATCCAGCACGCTGGAAAACACGACAGGCATTTTATGTTAAAACGATATCATAACATAAATTTTTATTGTATCACAACGGCGCAAGATTTTGACGAGGGGACTTGGCCACCGCAACGGACCGGCATCTTCCGTTTCTGGACAGGCGAAATTGTCGAAATGTCTAGACTTTTAATTGAATTAGGTTTGGTTGGTTTGGAAAATCGCGCGCATAACTATCCACCACATCTAGCCCGTGCTGCCCGGGCAAAACTGTTTGCGTCCTTCATTGGGAATGTCCTTTCGATAAATCGGCTACACACCCCGACTAGGTCGAAATGCTAGAAGTGGACGATTAAAGCACGACACAAACACCATTTGCCCCCCCTTTCCCAAGAACGGATCATTTTCGACGAAGAAACCAGTGAAGGAAACGAGCCCGAACGAAACGATTGGAGTAAGTATAAAAATAAAAAAATATATATAAATACATATAACCAGCACAGCGATAAAGGACAACTGTCACCAGTGACATTTATCGCCTGCCTCGCACCAGTTGTCGCACTCGTCCCCGGGTGCTCGCTGACAAACGATGGGCACTTATTCCGATTTGTCTCCCCCAAAACGAAAGCAAAAAAACTGGCGCCCTTCAGCAATGCCCGTGCAGGTTTGTTCTGCAGTTTTTTTTTTGTCATTCCCACCGCTTCCACGGGCCTCGGGTGTTTTCTCTGACGATGACGATGTCAATGGTGGTTTGCTTCGTTCTTAAATTTCAACGAGATTAGATAAAACACCGGATCCGGGGCCGACCGAAAAGTTTATGACGGTTAGCAGCAGCAGCAGCAGCAGCAGCAGAACGGCACGATGATGACGCCGGACCATCGGCTTCTCGGCCTCTCGTAAATCCTCTTAAGTCGATTGTTTTTTGGACGCGCTTACACTTGGACACGGCGGCCAGTCCCGGTCCCGGCCGTCTCGATGGAACAGAGTGGAACGCATTCGTCCTTAACCGTGCTAGCGTCTTTTCGTACGGTGTCCATTTTATCTGTTTCGGAGGTTTTTTTATTGTTTTGTTTTCGATTTTGCTTTCCCATTCCATGTGGACGTCAGTTGCAGCCACCTCGGGTCCCTCGCGCGTTCGGGATAATTAGCAATGCAGTGGAAACGATGAGAGGAAACTAATCCATTACACCGATCCTGGGTTCGGGTCTGGACACACGGCAGGTCATTTAAGGATGAAGATAATGTGACCTTCAAGGACAACCCCTACGGTAAGTGTGCTCTTACCGGTCGCTCATACCTTCCGAAGGTTAAGTTTTAATAGCATTTTCGGTAATAGCGTCCTTAAACGTATGAGAATGAAGTAATTGAAGGCAACACATCGCATTAGATTGATAAAATGAGTCCCGCAAAAAATAACAAATTCAGCCCATTTTGGAAAGGTGTAGCTTTTTCAGGCTGGGAAAAGAAATTACTTTTATTCTATTCCCAAATAAAAAAACTGTTTAAATAACAAATATAACTTAGAACTTTAATAGAAAATAGTAACGCAATATTATTCATTTGCTTCAGCTTATATTATCTTAGTGAGCGGATTATCCGTGAGTGTGATATGACCAACTGCTTAAAATGATCATGCTTCAAATGAATAAAAGTAGAACAATAGAATCGTGAACGCAAAGGTAAAATTTATCGATTATCCGGGGAGCTCGATTAACCGGAGAGTTATCGAGTTACCGAAGAAGCCCGGATAATCGATGTTTTACTGTAGAATTTAATGCTGTCGTTCAGCTACTCACTAGTTGTTGCCTTGCTTAGTCCTTCTTAGTGAGCTGTTGAACCTTCATATAATTCCTTATAATATTTTAAATGTTGGTATAATTATTTAACACATTTTTCCTTAATTTTCTGTTCAATATGGATTTCTATCTTCTAAACTATCTCCTATCTCCCTATATTTTTAACGATTCGGCATCATCATGCAGCTTAATTATAACGCATTGCAAGTCACATTCCTGCACCGTTCCTGGTGGAGATTCAACATTTCATCTCCAATCATCGCCGGTCCTTCAATTATTGGCAGAAATTCAAAAACCCCATCAACATTGGTCAGCAGTGAACCATTGGGTGAATAAAAAACAATGAATAATAAAACTGGTACACAATAAGCAGCAGCAGAGTTTGCATCTGGGGACCTGCAGGATTGCATTCAACCACAAACCGGCACAATGAACACCATCGCCATTCGCTCGTTTTTCCCCTGGCAAGCTGTTAGTTTGCTATTTTAATTAGAAATTCCATTCTAATTTCTTTTTGCGCCAGGAATCGGGATCGTGAAGAAGCATAGTAAATTATATTCCAAATACAGCATTGAAAGGTTCATTCTGTTGTGGGATGTACAAGCAACAAAAAAGCATGCTGCACCACAGCAAACGTAATCCGAGCTTAGAATATCAAAACGATTTTTCCTCGCCCTCGCTCATTAGGCTTGGGAAAAATTCCAACATCCGGCCTGGATGCAGATGAAGCGAAATCAGTTTTAATCAAAATTCCTTTAACCATCTTTACGCCCCCGGTCCGACCGGAATGGTTACGTTGACCCGAGGGGGGGGGGAGTTTTCCTTCTGCACGAACTTTTTCCCGACCATACTGACCACCGAATCCGAAAGCGGAGAGAGTCAGAGTGAAGGTTTTTGAATAATATCGATCATCTTTCAGCAATTTATTTCCACTCAAAATCACTTCCTTTTACCACAACAACTAGCGGGCATACCGGAAGAAGGCGGATACCAGAACCTTGCGGATACAGGACATCCGTCCAACCGGGTTCGGTTGCGTTCGTCCGTCTTATCCCACCGGCCGACTAATTACTGATGCAAGCGATTCAACATTTTAATTACGGCAATTAGTTCAAACCTGATTAAGAGCTCAACTTTATCAATCCTGCGCGGGGGGAAGAGTGCGAAGCATGAGGAGGAGGGTGGGAGGGAAAGCAAAAATTATGTTTTATCCCTAATGCCAACATTTCCATCCTCCATTCTCTGAAGATTCCACTAATAAATGGTATGATAACGAAGCCCCAAAAGCAAACGCAAAAAAATATCCAACGAACACTCCTGAACAAATCGAAACAATCTCCTCCCGGACCCGGCAACACCAGGTCAACAGCATTCATTCGTTGTCCTGCTACGAAGATCCGGCGAATCCTTGTTTTTTTTTTGTGTATGTATCGCAGAGATTTTCTTATTTCCCTGGTGTGATGTGCTACCTTTCTTTCGGCTTTCCTTCACTTGCTTAGCTGTCACTTTCACACAATGTTTCTTCGACCGACCAAAACCGACCGGTGCGGAGGCATCCTGCGCGAAAGTAAACACAAGCATGGACATCGTTAGGATGATGAATATTTGTTCCGCCGACCGAGCGACCGACCGGACCGGACTAAACTCTCTACGCGCCGGCACCTCATGAATTATGAAACGATGTGGCAATTTCCCGGCCAAAGTCCAATTTTCCTTTCCCATACAGCAGCAACGCGCGCGCGTATGTGTGTGTGCGCGCCCCATTTTGCTCCCGGTGTTCGTACACTCTAAACAAAAAGCTTCAATTAAGGAACGAAGAAAAAAAAATAGAAAAATGAGATTCAACACTAAGCCAAAACACAGTAAAGAAAAGAAAGAAGAAAAGACGTTTCTTTGCTGTTCCCACCCCCAAACAATACTAGCGAGGAGTAAAATAACGATGAGAGAAAGGTGCTTGACAAGCCTTACCGGTACTAGGGCTAGCAGCTGAAAGACTCCATCCGGGGCACCGGTTCAAGCCAAACAAATCGAATACACACCACGGTTAACAAAGGTGGCTAATGATGAAAATTCACTCACTGCATGGTAAGCAACAGGGAAGGAACACGAAAGGGAAACAGTAGCGCAAGCATTGCGAAAGCAAAAGAAAACAAAAACATTCGCAGGAAAGGAAAGCATTTTTCTCTTGACGAAAAATAATGACGACGGGTGGGTCAGCGTGTTACGGGCGAACAAGTGAAAAACACTCGCCAGCAATAAATCACGCCTCACGAGGATGTTGCGCGAAAAATTGGGAAAATCTTACGACTGGAGCAAAAATAAATAAAAAATAGTACAAAGCTTCTTTGTTGTACCAGTAAGGATAGTAAAAGTAGAATAAAACAGTAAAGCAGATATGGCAAAAGACTAAAAATGGGTGAATTATTACAAAGAGAATGTAAAAAATAACATATAAAAAAAAGAAAAGAAATAAGCAAAATGTGTTGCAAAACACAAAAGGAAAACATGTAAAATAGAAGTTAAAAAGACAAAACAACAACAATTAATCTACATTAAACTAAAACTAAAGAAAAAGACAACTAAAACTAAACACAAAAACTGTGCCAAATAATAGATAAAACAAAGATGGGAGTGTCCAAGGTTACAGAACACAATGCAAAAATGATAACAATTACAAAGGAAGGAAATCATTAGTTTAATGGAATAGAAAACGAAAAACGGATAATTTCCTTAACTCATTTTCATTAAATTTCGATCTATTTTTCACGCCTTTCGAGCTGTTTGCATAAGCAAAAATGGATTGCAAGACAAAGGCAAGAGATACAGCAAACTTTGCAAGCCGTTTTCACCTTTTCTTTTGAAGCATGTAAAAAGAGTTGTTGTTTTTTTCTCTCATCCTGTTGTTGCTTATTAGCCCCATTTCCGGGTCCGGACTCGCTTTCCCATTGTTCGTGCCTTACTTATCAATAATCGGAACAGCACTTCAAAAGGGCCAAACCTTCCATCCAACCAATTTATTCCCACACGCCCTTAAAGTGTGTAATCAACATTTTGTGCAATCAACGCGAAATGGATTAATAATTTAATGGGTACCGTACTATTTTTTTTCTCATAACTTTTTTTTTCCTGTTTCGTGTAGAAATGGTTGCAACACAAAGGACGCCTTACATTGGGACGAAGCTTCCCTGTTTTTAATCTTTTTTTTTTTTTTGTTAGATTCCCACTTTTGCTTGGTGTTGCGAAGCAGTAAAGGTGTGCTGCTTGTCTAGTTGGCCACATTTCCGGCAGGTGTGTGGCTCCCGGGTCCTACTGACTCGGCACTTTTTTGCAATGGTGCATGTTCATTCCTTCATTATTTTAATGCCATTATGATAAAGGCTATTATGGTGTAACCTTTGTGCCTGTGACACACACACACACATACACACGTGGGCCACAAACGCTTAGTCAGCCAATGGTGGTTGCTTGGATGGTCAGTTTCGTACCAGTGTTCCACTTGAACTCATTTTCCTCAACAGCATTTTACAGGACGATGATAAAGAAGTAGGAAGAAAATAACCAGTTGGTCCCCAGTTTAGTGGCCATATCCGGGTTCGTGGTGTTCCGATTATTGTTTGAACCAGAGCAATCGTTGAAAGCAGCGTACGGAAGCGATTTGATTTTCCGTCAAGAGCATTCGCCTCTGCTTTGCCTTTTCAGAAGACCGCGGGAGTGGTCACACATGTCTGTTCGACCCCCCCTATTTTCCCAAGCGACCAATAACAATCAGCACAATATGTTGCTCGGGATTCGGAGCACTCCAAAAATGGCAGCAGCCAGGAAGAGTTATACCGGGAAGGTGCGTTATCTTATCAAACGGCGTGGTAACGTTGCCTTAATGTCCTTAAATGGCATAATGGACGAATGCTACCCGTCTGCCTTGCCTCTCCTGCTTCTCCTTCGTGGGTGCGTTATTTTAATCGACAACCCAGCAAACTGGATGACTTTCATTGGCTAAACCCTTCACTCGAAGAACAACGGCAGTCCGGAGTGTTGTTTCTTCACCGACACGACGCGTCGTTCCGAAATGGGACGTGTTTTATGATTATTGGTTCGTTCGGCACGGCTCGGCCCAGTGCTTGGCCCCGGGTTTTGGTGCTGGTGGTGATTTCCATACCGGACACGGACCCGGCGAAAGGCTGAAGATAGCCTAGTGGGTCCGTTCTTCCGTACACGTGCGCTCGAACCGTTCGTTTGTCGTCAGATTTTACGATGTGCTGATGACGGATAATGGTCAGATCTGTTCGGTTTTCGGAGATTCGTCTCAACCCCCGGGGCATATGATTCATCCCCCCTCCCCACTCAACCATTCTCTCTCTCTCTCTCTTCCCATCATCCTCCTCTTGATATAACTCGACCCGGTTTGAAAATATTGAACGGTCGTTGTTTTGAGCCACGACTTTGAGCAAAACTTCACTCCCAAGCGAACCATAGCAGGAGGTCCGATTGGTGTGCGTTATGCGTGTGTGTGTGTGTGAATAATAATTTATTTTTACGGCCAATTTCACAACACCGTACAAAAAAGGGATCATTATTTATGATGAAACCCCGGTGGGGGAGAGGAGTCGTGGTTGCATACGAGGACCACATTGGAAATAAAACTTTACCCAGGAATAGGAACTCGAAACTAGGCGAGAAAAATGATGATGATGATGATGATGGTGATACCGATACACACCATGGCCTCCTTTCGCCCATTAGGGTTTTATGTTTGTGCCGGAGCATTGATTGCATAGATTAATTTAAAATATGGCCTTATGTTGCGCCCGCGCGTGCTCATTGTTTGGGTTGGCCATCACACACAAGGTGTATAAATTATAGGTTCACAGCTAAAGCTCGGTCGGATTATGATGTAAAATTGAACGGTGCAGTACCATGTGATAGGCCAAGTGCAGCTCGTGTAAGTGATTCGAGTATGTGTCTCTGTGGTCCGTCTGTTTAAGTATGCCGCATACCAACACAAAAGTTTTTCTCTCTCTCTCTCTCTCTCTCTCTCTCTCACACACACTCACTCTCTCAACCGTGATTATTGGGATGATGATGCCTGTTTAATTATTTCCATTGCCATCGGCGAGAGTGCCGCGCCACAACAATGTGCTCGTGGCTCGACTGTATGGAACGGAAATGCATCACGAATGCGTGGCGCAAAACCGTGGTCAAACACTATTTTTAACCACGTACCGGACACACCCTGAAGGGTGCGGGCCTGTACGCATCTTCATCGGCTGGCGGCTTCCTTTGCCGACCGGCGCGCAGTAATTAAATACGATAAATAATTAATACACGAATGCAAATCTCGCGGCGTGTCACAGATACACGCCCCACACCCCTCAGGAAACGCAGACTGGGAAGGTGGGAAAGGAGGTTGAGGTGGTCTTTTAGCACTTCCAATGCGTCCACCGCCCAATTGAATTTCAATTGCAAGTGCCATTACTCATCATCATCGTCCACCGACACAGGCGATACGATTGGTGCCCAACTATACGGATGGACATCTTTAGTGGTGGAAAGACGGGTGAAAGGGGTGGTAGAGAGCAAAAATTAACGCGTTTGCAGTTCGTTAGCGCAAATGTAAACAAGCGCCGTGGAGGACGCCACCGCCAATGTATGTGGTGTGTAAGCCGTGGACCTTATCACCTTCCCATGGACAGGTGTTTCCCTTCTAGGGGCGACACTTTACCAAACGACACAATTTTCCCCCCAACTTGGGAGGAGTGTCGGACACACCTTTTTCACCCTTGCCAGAGGGTGGCCATAGGATTTGTTTACAACTCTTCGTGCAAGCGCGCCCGTTTTCTTTGATTGCGCATTCCACAAAAAAAGCATACCACTGATGGCACTGTTTACAGGTGTTTACCACAAGATGAGATGATCATTTCACACTTTCCAAGTCAGCCACTGTCTTAATCACCAAGCCGGGTCTTGGTTTGCCAATTTTTATCGTCTTGTTTTGAAAAACTCAACTTTAAACCATTCAAGCATACTTCAAAAGGTGATTAGTGCGCCAATGTGCCATTCGCGCAACCATGCCGACATGTGCTCAAGCTTCAATGTTTGGAATTACGCATAATTTAGCACGCTCCAGCCGACAGCCGGTGGGCAGTTTTACATTGTTAACCACTTCATTTAATGCGCTCGAGGCAAAGCTCGTTGGCAGTCTGGGGGCACTAGCGTTGGATATATCGACAACAGCCACCAAACCCATGTGAGTGGAGAGTGAGATTGTCTAGGAATGCAAATATATGTTGGCTGGTGATGAATTGTTTGTTTATCCCAGGCGAGTGTTATTGACAAACCGTCTACCCGAAGTACCCGATGGCTAATATTTGCCCCGTCCGTCACACACACGCCAGAAGCTGGTAGTCGGGCTTGCTGCTGAAGGTCATAGCTATCCGTCCGTCCGAGAATCTTAACGATCTCTGTCTGTTGTCTGAGATGGCCATCCATTGGGCATCTATTCGGGACGTTCGATCCTTCGCTATTCGTTCCGAATATTCCCATCCGAAACTGAGAATTTGAGGCTAGAAGACTATAGAGCCAACCGTTTTAATAATACACTGTTTTGAGTTGCAATGATGACTCAACGTCAACAGGTTATGGGTACGCAAAAACAACAACAAAAAAGAGAGAATTGACGACTTGTTTGCGTTGTGACGCTCCTTTGCCGATAAACTGTGTACAGATGCAAATGAGCGTTTCGTAACGCGAGAACGTTGCGTTCTTCGCTGTGGCGGAATTGGTGACTGAATAGGTCATATTGTCCACCTCGCTGTCTCGGTAGTGGTTAAAGTTGACAACACTTGTCCTATGTGGTACACGGTACGAGACGCAATGAGGCACGCTACTACGTCCAGAACCCCTGTCCAGTTCTAAATGAGTTCGCGGCACTAGATTGCATTTCATCGGCGCCATACCGGACGCCCTTGAGGCAAACTGAGGCGCACAGGGCAAAGGAAGCAAAACAATCGCTAAACCCGAATAAACAAAACAACACACTGGCAT
>STHB01000011.1:4367808-4411400 GCA_018908115.1 Anopheles rivulorum
ACCGTGCAGTTAGACCTAGCGAGACATTTCTCGCCGCGAAATATCTCGCTGGTTTGCGATGAAATGCGATGTAAAGTCCATATATAAAAAACACATCGCATTTTCATCGCATACATCGAATAGCTCAACATACGTTGACACATTGTGCTGACAGCACATTGTTTTGTATGCTGTCAATTATGCTGTGAGTAAATTTGTGCAGCGAAGTGCTGAAAAAAACGGTCATTAATTTTGTGCGGATCCATTTTTCTGTTTTAAAACCTCCTAAATTGATGTTCACGTACGTTATACACCGGCTTGAACAAATCAAAAGCACCTTGGCTTGTAAAACAAATCAATTATTACACAGCTCCAGTACGGCTCAAAATGTCGCGCGAGACAAGTAGCTCTGTTTGCTAGATAGAGCTACTTTTGAGATATTTCGCGGCGAGAAATGTCTCGCTATGTCTAACTGCACGGTGACAGTAATCCATCTCCAACACGTCAGTGAAAGGGGTGTTTTTAGGTCTCTAACTCCCCGGGACCGACCGGCTTCTCAAGGTTGTCAGTGCCGGCAGAATATCAATAGACTTCCTGATTGACTGCATGACGATGATGAGTTATGCCGTGAAGTCACCGGAACGCGTTCTGCGCGGACGATCCCCCAACACAACGTCGGTACGGTACGCCATCACGTCCACTTCTTCCTTCTAGACCTAAAACCGTTGTAAGATGCTGTGTGTGTGTGAAATGACTTAATTTCCAGTTCTAATTGAATAACAATACCAGGCCGAAAGACCGAAGCTGTCTTCCGATAACCTTTTCGGTATGCGAGTTCTCAACTACTCCTTTGTGTGTGTGTATGTGTGGCGAGTAGCTAGAGTGGACTCAAATCTCTTCACGTCAAACGCCCGACCGACCGCCGGTCTTTGGCATCTTGCAAAAAGGACGGCAACTTTCACTACACCCAGCCAAGTTGGCCAAGTTTTGATGCTCGCCGGGTTTTGCAGAACCCGGTTCGAGGTGGGGTTCTTTGCACCCCGGTTGCCCGGTGCTGATATGAATATTTATCACAACGACTTGCAGAACTTTTTGGGATCGCTCGGTAGGCTGCAAGGTAAGGCAAAAGTTTTGCCGGTTATGGTGTAACCGAGCAAACCTCTTGTCCCCAGAACACGCGATGGCGATGGGTCCCGGTGAAGGTTAGACAGCCGGACAGAACGCCAACCTCCTAAACAAGCCCAAAACAGCCGAAGATTGTTTAGCTTAAATTTATATTATGTCATCGGATGTTCGGAATGGGGCAACATTAAAGAGACACTCAGGAGGATGTCCCCAGCAAATTGGATCGCTCGGTTGGTTCACTGTGCACCAACCGAGAGTCCACCTTCAGCTCGTTCGAATACGTTAGCAATCATGCTTGCGCAACTAAAATCCAGATACAGTACCATCTTCTCCAACTCCAGTAGCAAAATTAAAGGAACTCGTCAACCGTCATAAAATCATGACTGCGCTACGTTTATTTCTTTTCATTCTCATAACGTCTCACTGCGGAGCAGAAATGTGAGTGAGGCAAAGTGAACTATCCCAAATTGCTTGCATTGCAATCCGCAAGTTGGGGTAGCGTTGCCTAGCTACCACGGGCAGGAAACGGTTTCTTTTAGTGTGCACTGAGATTTCATCCCTTTTGCCGCAGAAGATGCTGCTGCTGCGTCGCATGTCCATTCGGGGAGGACAGGTCACCGGAAATTCTTTGCCGACGACCCCATACCCATGGATGATGATGAAGCATCACCGGAGACAGCTGGCAGGACAACTGGAGCAGGACTATACTCGTTTCCCAGCCAGTGATAGGGGAGATGAGTGTCTGCAAAACGCAGTACCGGTTGCTAGGCAACGCATCCGATTTGACATTACGATGAAATGACAGTGACAGACGCCTCTTTATGGCGGTTATAATACCGTTCATGCTCGTCCTGTACAGTTCGGGCTCGAATTTGTTAGACACTGCCAATGCTTCCATTTAAAATAATCTCACCCTGAGCGGCTCATTTGCATGCATTCAAAACAAAAAGTGACATTCAAATTAACCATTCCTCGTCTTTCCCGGGGCAGTAAAACAATTGCCCTTTAGAAGTAATTGTACCTTCCGGAGTAATTTTGGTCGATTTGAAACATTCGATTTAATTGAACGGTTGAACCTGGCCGGGATCGTTATACTAATTGAAACAAAAACTACTCACACCTTAACCGTTTAGTGTCACACGTACGACCGTTCTGTCACCGACTGTATTGCCCAGCGCCAGTTGCCATACCTGCAGGGCCCTAGGTCGCGTGGTGCCATCTTTAGTGGTTCGCTTTGCCTAAACTGTCGGGGTGCTTGTTGCCGTTGCCGCGTGCACAGTTTGACTTAATGAGTCATTTCGTTACACAACATTTAACCGACGCCGTCTGTTTTTGCGCGAATTGGATGGATGGATGGATGGTTCCAATTGCACCGGACCGGAGAAGCCATCCAGGAATTGCACACCAGCACCGGGCAGACCTGTCCTCGACCTGTCATCGCACCGCAGGCACGTCAAGCGCACGGGAATATGTGTCTGTGCAGCACATTTTCGGTACGGATATTACTTTTTACGATAATTGTTGCGTCGTCCGGTCCGACATTCCCGTCTGCGCCGTTTACAACCACCTGGGACCTGGGCGCTTCGAGACGAGATTGATGCACGATTTTACCTTGCGCTCAGGCCCGGGCAGGCGATGTGGTTTTAGTGATTTGAGCGAGATCTCCCGATCCTGGACGCCAGGACATTTTGGGCGGCGACCGTGGCTGCCGTTGTTTGTTGGGTTAATTTGAAAAATGTTCATCACCCTTCAGCACGTTGCAGCCGGAGCAGAAACACCATCCGGATGGCCGTACCGTTACCGGGGCAATGTATGGCCCCATCGCCCCAGGAAAAAAAAAAACATTGCGCCACGGTTCGTTTGATGAGCAAGCTGTCGGAAAAGCGTGTCCGCCGTAGGAAAGCGCATAAAAAGTTCGGGGCGCATAATTTGGCCATTTCCATTGCGAGCATGTTTGGGGCGTACAACGATGCCAGGAATCGCTTGCGTTCCAGGTTTGTTTCCCTTTCCTTTTTGTTTGTTTTGCCTTCCATTCTAATGAGTGCGATTACGGGTTGGCGGTGGCCCTCTGCGTGATTGAAATCGGTTGACTCTTTTATGGGACCTCACTTCATTCTTCCCCTTTTATCCCCATACTCCTCCCCCCCCCCCCGCCCCCCATCTCCAAATATTCCCGATCGGTTGAATGTTCCGGGAGTTCGCTCGTTGCACCGTACATTGTAACAATTTTTGGGCCCCTCTAAAAAGGCAGCACCAGACCTGTGAGCGGAATTCTAGTCTCGTAATTGGATTTTTTCTCTCCCACCTCACACATTCCCCCCGGTGGAAACTAACCCCGGGCCAGGGTGTGTCGTGGTCGCTGGGCGCACGGTTTATGCTCACTGTGACTTTGTTTTATGTCCGGGACAACTGGGTTGCAGGGACACAAAACTAGCTGCCCAATGCTACTAATCGAGGGAGGGGGGAGGGGATAGGGTAGACCAGGGAAGGGGCAGGAGGTTAGTGGAAATTGCAAACTATTCCGCTTCAAACGGCCAGCCCGGAACGGCGGCAAAACGTTCGACACACGTTCGACAGCGGCACAATTTGGTACGCGTACGTTCCCGAAAATCATGCCAGTTTGTTGGAACCCTGGGAAAGCAGATGAAACGCTGCGTACGTGCCAGTACTGTTCTCTGTTCCATACATATATATAGACGATCCCTTGCTCAATCTGCATTCTGTCACAGCGCGCCTACCGAGCATACAGATCTCACTAATAAAGCGCTCTCATTAGGCACAGCGTCCTTCCCGAACGCGTTCACGTCCAAACCGTTGACTATTGGGACTACGAATGACTCACCGTGCTTGACAAGGGACGCTTCTTGCCGTCTGGACAAAAAAGAGAGAAAAAAGTAATGGCAAAAATCACAATGTTGGCAAGTGCAACCAACAACCAAAGGGACAGAGAAAAATAATGCGCAAACATTACCTACTCGTGATGTCCCCACTGGTGTCCAGAGAGGCATGCAAGGTTCGTAGAGAACGGTTGTTACGACCGCACGATAAATCTTTATCCCCATCCCTCGCCGATATGCCGTACAACTTTCATATGGAACTAATTCAATTCCGGCAGCCGTATTGTCATAGTTGGGACTTGGGTTTTGGAAAATATTGGAAGTCTTGCCTGCCGTTTACTTCTCCCATTCACGCTACAGTATCACTCTCCACTTCCTCAACAGAAGAAGCCAATCGAAATCTGCCGGAATCGAACGAAGCAGGCTAGCAACACTGGAAAGCAAAGCCTTCTTGAGGATGGAGAAGGAAAATCCAAAGTCAAGCAGGCTGAAACAAAGAAAATGTCGCCAGCAAACATAATATATTATGATTAGTTCCACCTTTTTCCACCTCTCGGTACCTCATACCGGTCATAGGGAGGGAAAATATGTATTATATGTCGCCTTTCTACTCTTGCTTTCTCTCTCTCTCTCTCTCTCTCTCTCTCTCTCTCTCTCTTTCTCTCTCTCTCTCTCTCTCTTACGCTATTGCGTCATCGATTGGTTGGACGTGTTTCGTTTTTCCGCTTAGGAAATATTCCCAACGATCTCGCGTGCAGTTTAATGGGCACTTTTTTCCACTCCAAACCGATACCAATTAGGAACGCTTTACTGCGATGCTGCCAGCATGCGTGGAAAACAAACAACCTTGGCAGAACATAAACGGTCACCAGTATTGGAGGTCGTTTCATTCTCTCTCTCTTTCTCTCGAGTGCCTTTCGCTCGTGTGGATCGAGTTTTCCAATTCGGAATGGTCCATTTTGTCCCATTTCTTTACAACAACTTTTGAGCAGCATCGTTGACCCACGGTTTGCATCGATTATGATAATATTCTATGCGAAACGCACACGGAGAAGCAAAAGAGAAAAGAAAAAAAGCAGTCATCGGTGTCAACCAAACGGCCAGCAGTCTCCACTAGCAGTGGCCAACCCTGCACGCAGCCAACGGTAGGCCAACGGTGTGCGGTAAATCACCGATAATGGATGGATTTATCGCTCCGTATGTGAAAAATTGGGAATGTACTTAATTATGGGGCAAAGATGAATGGTTATGGCATTCTTTTGACGCTGAGCACGGACGCACTACCCTGTGCGTGGTTTCTTTTTTTACCCACGAAAAACCGAACCATGAAATTGGAAGATATTCCCAGTAACCAACACACAACGAAAAGAATACAGAGAACTGGAACAATTTGATGTTTTCGTGGAAAACACCGTATATTGGGGAAAGTTGGGAAACAAGCTAAATTCAAATGGTAGCAGAAAAACAGGCAAAACCCCAAAGACAAGACTCCTCACTCCTCCAAGCTGAGCACACGTTACACGATCCGTAGCATTAGTGACACTAGTTCTCTGTTGTCATAAATTTAATCTCCCTGTCATACGAGTAAACCGGCCCTCCCTGACTGTGGATGACGGTGGGATTAATCTTGCTGGATAGGAAATCGATATGGACACCAATCACAAACAGTTTGAGCCAAGATTTAGTGGAAAACTTGGGATAGAAATGGTTGTCAATAAAGTAAAATATTAATATTATTTGAACTCATAAATATGATCTCTGTTAGGTATTGATAAAGACATATCTCTAAGCCAGTACGCGTCGGTGAGTTGGTCATGTCATTATATTGGTACCGAACAATCTCACCATTGCCAGACAACGATGCTTCAGTAAGAGCTATTTCCAACGTCTTCTATAACAAGTCAAATCAACTAAGAGACGTCCGAAGCCGACGCCTATAAGTATGCAATGCGGATTACAAAAAAAGCTTCGAAAGCGACACTTATCGCTAGAGTGATAATACAATAAAATTAGTAAAAGAAATCGTAAAATAATTAGAAATGGGATAGTTTTTCCGGCAAATAATTAGAAAAAGGTCCTTCTCTTTCCTTCAGTTCCTTAAACTTCAAGTAACGTCAAGAAAATTCCGCCCAAATATGGACCTAATTAAACTCCCATGGGATAAACCATCACCCCCAGAAAAACATGGATCGCAAAAAAGGGGAAGAATTTTCCAAAAGCATTCCTGGACTTATCGAACAACTTTTCTCAGTCCTCGGCCGTCGGAAGGGTTAACCCATCATCGTACATCCTGCGGCAACAGCAGCATCGAACAACGTAAGCTAATCAACTCGCCGAATCGATGAGTTCCCCGACCAAAAGTATGCTTAAGCTGTGTGTGTGTGTGCATGATATGGAAAGTAGAAAAGTTAGAATCATCCTGCCCAAGGGATGGATGGTGGGCCCTTAGCAGAAGAACTGGGGAAAAACTGGAAATCGGAAGGATAACGCAACGAATGGCCACCGGGAGGTTGTTCTACTTTCGCAAGCCTGCTGCTCCAGCATATCCACACCTGAAATAACTGAAAATTACCATTTCCTGCTCGACTGTCGATTCGGCTAATTAGGCGGCTGTCGCGTTTTTTCCCTCTCTATCTCTCTCTCTCTCTCTCTCTCTCTCTGTCTCTTCACTCCAGGAACACAAAAAAAAACTTTTGGAACCGTGGAAAGGATGCCTTTTTTAAAAGACAAACTCTGGTCCGCATCTTCGTGCTATGATGGTGATGATGATGGAGACCGCACTGACGTTGAAAGGAAAGAATCTCCCGAAGCTCCTTTGCAGTGGTTTTGTTTGCTTTTCTTTTATCGAAGAACAAAAAAACAAACAAACCCCCCCTCACACCAGAAAGCACGAGCCAAAAGTTTAAATCGAGCTTTCGCTTCCGCGAAACACCTTTTTTCTCCAGCAAGCATAAAAAAAGGTGGAAACGCAAAAATTTGCTCTCTCACTTGTGGAAGAAAAATGAACCCTCTTACCTTTGCTTTTTACGGTGGCGTAGGGAATCTCCTTGGCTTCGCTCGTTCCTTCGGTACGTCCCGATTAATTGTCTCCCACGGGAGGGAACGGATGAAGTAAAGCCTCCCCGGGAAGGTGACGTGGGACAAAGCTTGCGAAGTGTGATGCACAATTTCCGCTCTTGGCGCAAGGCTGCGGCCATGGAAAGCAGGCGTTAAATATTTAATTAAAACTTCGACCACGACAAACCCCGAGCGAAGCTCTCTCAACTGTTCGTTCCCTTTTTTTTTGGTTTGAATAACCGGCATCAAAGATAACCCAGCACACTGATAAGATCGCTTTTTTTGTCGCATTTCCCTCCCCATTTTTGGGTGTGCTGTCTGGGAGATTAGGAAACAGGTAAGAAGCAGGTTTGGGAGGAGAGAAAGTTTGCCCAAACAGGTGGTGAGATCAATTTGTTCCAACCGGTTTAAAGTACCGGGTGGAATAGATCCTTTGGCCTCCGAAAAACAGAAGTGTGGGTGTTTCTGTGCCTGTGTGTGTGAGTTTTGGGAGCGAATTCAGAGGCAAAAATGATTACCCCTTTTCGTTTGTGTGCGTGTTATACCTGCTGAGTACGAGCTTTTGGGGTGAGATTTGTCCAAGTGTTCGCCTCGTACTAGAAAACGTTTTTCCATACATGTTGAACCGGTTGGTGTGTATGTGTGTGGAAGTGAAATCGGATACGCTTTTTTGTAGGAGTTTTGAACCAGATAATACGTCCAGGAGCAAAGGGAAAACGTTCCTGTTATCTGATTACTACACAACAAAGGCTTGTTGTTGGGGGGCACACAACCTAACAATGGTTTGTTGAATCGTGATAAGGAAAAACGCTTAACTATTCCTCTTTTCCCTTACCCCCTTACTTTTCCCCTTTTCCCCTATAGACACTTATGGGGAATGGAAGCAATTTTAAGTTTCTGTTGTTATTTCCTGTCTACTTTCGACACACGCACTCACACGTCACCTCCGATAAGCAGGATGATGCTGTGGACATTTGATTTTTAAAGGGTTTAGCTGAGCTAATGATTGACGAAAGACAATCGACCTGCTATCGGCACTATCGGTCTACCGCATCTCTGCGTTTGTCTCTGCTAATGTGCTCCGGCTGTCGTAAAGGTTGGTGCCTTTTATTAAACAACTTTACGCATTTAGCTGAGCCCAATCAGCCCAAAACTAGGGTTTATTCGTGATGGAAAAGTTGTTTAAGAGGCCTGACAAAGGTTCGAAATATGGACGAATCTGTCTGTATGAGAAGTATTCCGTGTGAATTTTAAACATATTTCCATTCTTTTCTTCTTGGCTAGGAAATTGATTGCTTTGTAATAGTGCTTATCTGCGAAGGAAAGGGATACAATTTATTACCTTCCTATTATTCGTTTTTTTTTTTTGCTTTTCTGTCGAAAATCCCTTAAGGCTTTGGGATTGATTTTTATTATTATTCCTGTAACATTAACTTTTGCGCTGGCAAAAACTCGCTCCCTAGCGTCCGGCTCCCCAACGCTTTCCCTTATATCTCCACGTGCCACCGTTTCCCTTGTGAATGTATAACGATTTTAATCCATCGTAATCAAAAACATCTTGGTAATGCACTATGCAACTTCTAAACAGCAATAACTGGGGGCTATATTACACCCGCACGGCCAGGGCACCACCGAGCCAACGGTTTTGTTTACCCTTTTTCTTCTACCATGTTGCTGTTTCGAAGAAATTTTTAAACACAAAATCCCTTTTTCCATTCCCGCTTGTTTACGTTTAGCTTAAGGATATTTCGATGTTTTCATCATACTTTTCATGGTTGATGTACGGGAACTTGCTCAACCGCTTTTGGGGATTGTTTTGTTGGGATGGGGTGCGATTTTCGCTTTTTTTTTTATTCACCTTTAGTCACTCATCACTCACCCCCAAGCGTTCGATGATCAATGGCTGAATGTTGCGTTATGCTCAAACAAAGCACACGCTTGCCTGGGAGTCATCCTTTTCCTCCTCTTTTTTGCTCGGCCCATATCGAGCATCGGCCCTTATTACGCAGAAACTGGCGTGCAAATCCCTTTTCTTCAAACTTGGTGCAAAAAAACCCTTTTTTCCCGTGGAATCCCCACTTTCAATCCCGAGAGATGGGATGTGCTCGTTACCATTTCATTCAATTTCGGTATCTATTTATTTTTTGACAAATGGAAAAAGATATTTTCCTCATCAGGGCGGCGCAGCAAAACACCCGGTGACGCCTTTGGCTTGACCGGCCCCGAACTGCCCAACCAAGATGCCTGCCAATAGCCAAAACTGCGTATGAAAGTACGGCTTTTGTAGCAAAGCAAACAAGGGTTTCGGGTTGAAGTAAGAGAAAAAAAAACCGGGGGAAAACATCTTTCTTGCTGGGAGCTAAAGTAAATACCTTTCATGTCATGTCCAGTTTTCCCTTCCATTGATACGGTTTTACCAGAAAGAAAAGGGGTTGAGGCTGAATAATCGGGCGTATCGGGCGTATAGATGAACGCCAACCCTTGTCGGGAAATGACCAGAAAGCAGAAGAAAGCCGACGCCCTTAACGTGTTATCGGACGCACTGCTGTGGCAGAGATATGCTTTGGGACTGGCTACAGTGATGGCCATAAGAAAAGGGTTGAGAAATTTATAGTAGATCTTCCTTTTTGGTGGCCTAATAGATTATATTGGAGAGAGATGACCCGGTTTTACGATATTTTTGAGCCTCATTGACCAAGTTAGAGTAACTTCTAGATTCTGTTCAAGTTGAACTGGAATACCTGAAAGTCCTTTTTGGTGACTTAATAGACTATTTATTGGAGGATAGAATTGAAGAGACTCGACCCACTATTAATGAATTGCCGAGTCTTCTTGACGAAGTTTTAGTCGTTTCTAGATTATGTGCAAGTTGATATGGACTACGTAAATGCCCTTTTTGGTGTCTTAATAGACCAATTTTGAATATCTTGCTGGACTCAAGAAAACGCAGGAAAAATTGGAAGATTCTCTCCATCATTCTATCAAATTTTAGAATAATCAAGAAACGGTTCCAACTTTCATACATCAACCCTCGAAACCCTAAACGATTATTATTTTACAAAACTATATTACTATTGTCTTCACTGTAGAGAGAGTTTTCTCCTCACACACTCATCCAGATCTGTATCCTTCATCACTGTGCCAGCACATACACACACACCGTTCGACAGTTGGACCACCCTCTCCCTTTCCCTCCACATCCCAAAGCGCACACCTTTACTATTTCACCCTTTAAGCCCTGCAATATCATCAATCATAATTTTGATTTCAAGCTCCATACACACCGCCGTCCGGCTGGCGGTCCCTCATCACAACGGCATTGGCGTATTGTATAACTGGCCGTCTTTCAACCGGAACAGCACCGATCATCATTCACTCGATTCGTGGAGATTTCTATCTGTAGCAAGAATCCTACCTCCTGTTCCCTTAAAATAAAGAATCGTTTGGGGAGGGAGTTGGGAGAGAATTTCCATTCCAAGGCAAGCGTCCAGCCTTGCGGTTCGGTGGAGAATTTACATTTCTGACATGTTGGGCCAATTTCCTCCCCACACACCCCCACGGAGCCTGTGCATCTTTCGTTGTTTGTTGATTTTTCGCTCTTCCACCCTTGTGCTGCGTTCTATCATCCCCCGGGGGTGCGAAAGTTTCCATCCCAGGACCCGGTTTGGTGTCTCCTTTTCTACCTGTTGTGTGGTGTTACGCCCGCGGGAAGATTGCAATAGAGCAGCCGGCAAGGATGCTGTGCCTGTTTCCAATTCCACCCGTACCAGGAATGATATTCATTCGTTCTCGGCAAGCGCCAGAACTTGGTTTGCTTACAATGATGTACAGGCCACGGGGTGAATCTTCTTTGCATTTTTGCATCAACGCAAAACAAATCCGGCAACCTGTGCGGCCCGGCTTGCTGCTGCTGGGTTTTGCAGCAAGGACTTATTTAAATTCACCGACTGTCGTTACAACGGTACGGTGGCGTGGCTTTCTGGTTCTGGCCCCGAGCGCGAACCCGGGTTACATGAATCGTCTTTAATTTCTTGATCCCACTTTCTGTTTGCTGTACCGGACCATGCTGCTGCAGCATCGGCCCGGTATCCGTCGGGTGGACGGTTGTTGAGTTATGCAAATCACTGCTGACATGATTCCCATTTTATCTAATTCTTTCGCTGCTTCTTTTTGGTTCCGTTTTTTGTGTTGGCGCAGTAATATTGTCCGACCTTTTGCGACCTATCACGGTTGCGAGCGAGAAAAAAGGGGTTTAGCTACATGGTACCGGGGGGTTTTGCGTTTGGACCGGTTGTGTCAACCGAATAAATAATATGCACAAAGAGTCTTTCGTTACTTACCATCACGCCTACAATGCTGCAATCTGTCAACTCGCCGTTCGCGCACCGCGTGAATTTAAAGTGACAGCTGTCAAGCGTTTTACGGTTAGCTTTTTTTTCGGTAAATTAAACATTTATGCGAAATGAAACGAAGGTTGAACGTTGCAGGCGCACTCGATAATTCTACGCTTCCTGTTTTGCTTGGAAGGGACCAGCAGCAACGCAGCAGTGATCTAATATCCTTGCATAATTAAATAACACCGCGTTCGGCGTTAGCGGTCGAAAGGCGTAACAAACTGTCCACCCTAAACCTTTGAAGGACGCTTAATGTTAGTGACTAACGGATTGACAAAAAAATATGTACCACTAGATTACGACAAATAGAGGGTTAAGGAACATTAAACCAATTAGTTGTTCAGTTTGCTGCCGTGGGGTATTGAAGCGTACAAGTGAGTGTTTTTGGGATAATTTCGGTGGGACATAACAGGAATGTGGATGTTCAGAATGACAGAGGATTGATTAGACTATTACTTACGTTTCGTCATATCTTGCTCCTTCGACGCCATAAGCATCATCAGATATAGTTAAATTCCTCGTTCTAGTTGACCTAAGAGTTGTGATCCTCGTATTGGAAATTCAAACAAATATCGGAATTAAAAGAGCTTTATCTATAATTATCTGAGTTCGAGCATTTAGAATAAAAGAGATAATGGATTACAAGAATATTCAAGTCAAAAATATGAAGTCTAATTCTCCAATGACTGATAACAGGATTTCTCCAATAATTCTCTCAAATCCTGCGACTTCTGGAAGTTCCGTTTTGTGTACAAGACATTATGTGATCATTTATTTCAATAGGGTATCATATATACAATTCTGAGTTTCTTTTTCCAATATTTCTAATGTTTCATTTAAAAAGGCTTTGCGCCTGTGGTGACCGACCAGCTCACTTAGGCACTCTCTCTTATAACAGAAAATCAGTACCCAATGAAGCGCGGAGACCATAAACGATAATGATTAAACGTGGCCATACGTATAACGTGACCACCTGCAAAGTTGATGAAGAGTCCCATTAATGATGTGTAATTAAAAAGCAAACATCGACATTACTTGCCACAGCGCAGTTTACCTAGGTGGGTCACTCTATCGGTCATCAACAGAGAAAGAAAGTTTACTTTCCCAACGTTGATCGTCAGGATCAAAGAAAACGTAACATTACTGCTTGGCTGTAGGAAAAGGAAATCAGTGCCGGTGTTGACACTTTCTTTGAAATAGCAATAAAAAACACTCACACACCCATAGGACAAATTCTCGCTTTTCTCCCAATATAAAGGTAAAATGTGTCCTATCATCAAAACCTCATTTATCGGTTGATTCAATTTCTTTCTTCGCTCAGTATTTGTGGAAAATTTTTAATGAGGCACCACCAAAACGTTGTGCTGGTATGGGAAGGAAAGTACGGGAAGAAAATCTCACAACGATGGTATGGGAAAATTTGAGGCAAACTCTTCAAATCATTCCCAACCTGTCGGCTAAAAGTCCAAACAAGACGGCAAAGTGAAACCTCAAACGGTCCGATGCGAAATGGGCAAAGCATTCGAAACACTCCTCCCAAAGGAGAGAGGGAAGGAAAAAACTTTCCACAATTGTCCACGGCAAGGACTCTCGGGGATATCGGTCCAGCAGCAGTGGCGCAGTAGTCGAGGCAGAAGATTCTTCTGATCTTTTCATTTCCTGGCGATTCTCGTGCTTTCTTCCGGTCTGCGAATTCATAATTGCACCGACCGAGCCGGGACCCCACACTGTCCGGCAAAAAGTCTTGCGACTTGGGGAGTATTCTTGGTACCGGTGCCGTGGAAAAGAAGGAAAAGGAGTTTCTTCGCTTTCACGCTTTCGGTCGGCCCCCGATGCCGAAGTCGCTCATAAATAAATAATCTCAAAGCTGAATTCGCAATGAGGAAATTAAACTTATCATTAGCAGTTTCCGGCACATTTTTAGCGCCGACCACATTAAGATGTGCATTTGTTTTGTTTTTTTTTTGTTTTGCTTCGCTTGGAAAGGCCATTCCGTATTGGGAATGTTTTTTTTTTTTCATGGCGACGTACCATTGTGCAGGATCTTTATATCCAGTGATATTCTCGTTCGTACGTTAAGTAACTGTAACACCATGACTCGCCTTGATCGGCCATCTATGCTATTTTTAAAGTGTTTTAAAGCAGAAAATCACACCCTAAATCCCGGGCTGGACCGGGAATCCCGCACCGGGCACAGATAAAATATGCTTCGTTTAGCGTCATTTTTCATACGCTTCTGGAAACAGTTGTTTAATGCCGAGTGCCGCTGGGAAATGGCTGCGGCGCACAATATCTTTAATGCCAACCCCAACTGAAACACCGGTCCAGGTCCAGGTCTTTAAGCTGGATCGCCCGTGCACTGCCGTGTGACACCTTGAAGATTTTCCCGGCCCACGAGTAGCAAGGGCCATAGAAAGGTGTGTTTGTATGTGCGTCATTCGGTAACTTTCACCTTTAAGGCAGGACTTAAAGTGTGTGAGTAAGTGAGACCATGTAGCGGAGAGGTTTTATGGCTAGTCCTAAGCAAACTGGTTTCTGCCTTCTGGTGAAGGAAATTGCTAACGCTTCTTGTTTTTTATTGGTTTGACTTTTTCCCTTTTTCGGGAGGTTTTTTTGTGCTTCCTCTTCTGTAAGCAGTAGTATGGAAAAGGAGCCTTTCCCGCGTAAAGTACGCACACCGTGCTGAGGGCAAACATTCAGACGCATATTCCAGGTTCCCACTGGCGTTCCGGTGTGCTCACGGCTCCCGACGACAACTGCATACGGTTCGACCACAAACTATAATCGTAGTTATTTGTCTTACAATGAAACAGTGACCTACAGCAGAACAGACACGCATCCTGTTTCAGTGATTTGTTCTATAAGTGTTTAAGACTAGCTGAAATGATTATGAACAATATTTGTTAAGCAAAATAATCTGCAATCAATATTTAGAGACGTAAAGCCTTTCCATGTTGTAGGCATTGGAGAAACACGATATTACAACTACATTTGTTACTTTGTTTTACTATTATTTTTTTCAATTTCAAAGCATTTAGTTAAGTATTTTAAATGTTAAACATATTAACCGTAATTAAAATGAATTTCTTTAAGGAAAAAGTATCCTTTTTTAAGACGGTTACTGTACCAAGTAAGCAGTGGCAGCTGTCCTGTGTGCACTTAAAATACTCACTTTCTCCTCCAACCGTTTGCGCAAAACCAAAACCAAAAATTGTTAAAGGGGTTGGACCGACAGTTTTCGATCCCATTTCCGAGGCATATCAATCATGCAACACACGTCGCTCGTCGCTCACGCTGTCACGAACCACGGCGCTAAACACCCCGACCCAGAAAGGACCTGCTGACCAGATGGACAACCGAGCGAAGTGTATCCGATTTCAAGGAACACACACACACACGCACATCATCACGTCGGGTCCTTCGTCAGCAAACGTACCGGAATCAAAAGGGGTCAACAATGTTGCACCCCAGCCAAGGACAAATGGGCATCAACCAGCGATACGCCGTCTCGATCAGTTTCGCCGCGTCCGGGAACCGGGTTTTACGTTTCAATTTGATTTTTCCTTTAAGGATCCGTCCATGTGCATGCAACGGACGACGGCGTTTGTTTTTTTCGTTTGGGATATTTCGGAAAGATTGATGACGACGACTGATGGGTTTCGGCAAAACGGCAGCTTCTGTCCGGTGCGCTTGGTTTTACACAGGGACAGCGATGATAGGATTATCCATAAGTTGTGTAAACACACCAATAGAGGGAGAGTTTGCCAACACACAAAAAAACCCTCTCTCTCTCACACACAAACACACACACACGCAACCCGATCGGGTCCACTAAACGATAGGCGATTTTCAACTTTCGAACCTTTCGAAGCCACCATGGTTGCAAAATTGTTCAAATATACTAAAAATAGCTTGCTGAGCGGTGGTTTGTTCGCGGCACCGTTTGTTTAGGGCGCTCACATCCACACCAAAACGGCTTCTTCAGCATGAGGTGGAAAATTTATGCTGGTCTCCCCGGGCTTGCTTTATTGCCTTTTTTCCGATGGTGGCTGTGGCAAAAATTGGATGATTACTACACTCGCGGGTGGAAAGCAACAAGAGGCACCGAGCGGTTTATCGAGCTGTTTATTGTTGACTTTTGTTTCCGTTTGTTTTGTTCCCCTACCCGAAACCCCATGGATTGTTTTTGGGTTTTTGTAGCTAAATTAAAAATCCTCCCGATTTTCCGACAGCTCCGGATAAAGCGTAAATCGGCAAACGCAACAGCAACTGTAGGGTTTTTTGATGACTGATGATGAATTTTAACACCGTTCGGAAATGGATAAGAAGCAGCAGCAAAGCCAAAAAAAAAGGATAAAAAGGATAAATAAACAAACCATAATACACAACATTCGACACTCACTCATGTTATTAGCAATGAAAAATGTTGGAATGCTGTTTGATTGAATCGTCGTGTTTTTGTTTTACATTTTTGATGATAAAATCAATAGTCGTTTCTCGTTTGCCTGTTGGTATGAGTTTGATTGTATTTGCGTAAGCTGTTGTTATCCCACTAATAATCATCAGCGCAAGTGTTTTTAATACAATTGAAAATAATAACATTATAATTTAGTTTCTATTTTATTATCCATAATACATATTATTTCATTAATAATATTATTTATTATTTAACGAATTATTGTACTAGACACTTTATGGAAGACTTTCACAATTTTTAACCTCCATCATCCACGATTTATTACACTATAACCTCATCTCCGTTCAAAAAATGATTTTTCAGTGCTTAAAACACCACTTTGCATACCATTAGGCGCACGCGACCCAAGAAACGTCACCTGTCTCAAACGTGACACGCGGTGGATTGCATACCTTCTGGCGCTTTTATCATAGTGTAACAAACCGGTAATACCACCAGCTTGCTGTGCTCATTAACCCAGCACAGAGCGGTCTGTTATCGTGCTCGATATCTTAAACCGGCAGCATTTACTTTATCACACTGTATCGAAAGATATGGCACGACGCCGGTGCTGCCGGTGCAAAAACGTCCCCAACCTGACCGGTTACCAGTGTGCATCTGCCCTTTGCAATGGATAAAACACAGATCAGAAGAACCATGCATTTCTCCGCGGTGTTGCTCTGTATCGCAGGTGAGTCAGTGTTTACCCAAAGTGATGTGCAAGCGTAACTAATCCTATCTCGTTTGCATCACACTTTTATCACTGTTTTACCGATAGTTCCGGTTGCTCTGGGTCAATCGAACATAACCTTACCCCAACCGTTTAATGTATCGGTTGAGGTGAATCACACCCTGCCAAGCAATAGTTTGCCACCGCTCGCAACGGTCGCACCGGAATGGAAACCAATTCCACATTATCTGCACGCGCATTACGATCCGATGGGAAAAGTGTTGTGGTTTCCACGTATTATTGGTGGATCACTGGCAACGCCTGGTGAGTTCCCGGCCATGGTGTCACTGCAGCAGGTGCAAAATTCGGCCCACGTTTGTGGCGGCACCCTTATCACGATGAGCCACGTGCTGACGGCGGCCCACTGCGTTACGGATGTGCGTGGTGTCCCTCAATCGCCCACTCAGGTAAGTGCCCCAATATTTCGACATCTTCCAAGACCTAATGCATTCCGATCTTTCCAGTACCAAGTGATGGGTGACGACCTGTACATACTGCAGCATATGGGCAGCTCGACGCGTCAGGTACGTCGCGTCGCTTCGATCACCGTCCATCCGAAGTACGATTCGGCCATCTTCTCCAACGACATCGCGATCGTACGGGTAGTGTCGGAGTTCCGCAAGACGGACACATTCTTCCCGGGCAAGCGGATCCAGAAGGCGCCAACACTCGGTGACCGGTGCAGCCTCGCCGGTTGGGGCGTTACGGACGAACGTTCCACCACGATGAGTCCGAACCTGCAGCGTATCAACGTGGTCGTCAGTGACTTTGGCACGTGCAACGTCGTGTTCGAACAGCTCCTCACGAAGGGTATGCTGTGTGCGGCGGCACCGGGGCGGGACGCATGCCAGGGTGATTCGGGCGGTGCGCTGCTGTGTGCTGGAGGGCGTGTAGCCGGCATTGTCAGCTTCGGCGATGGGTGCGCCAAACCGAACGTACCGGGCGTGTACGTGGACGTCGCGTACTACGAGAAATGGATCAACGGTGTGCTAAGGAATGGTGGCGAACGTTCCGTCGGCTATCTAGCGAGCATGATCATGTTTTACTGGGCCGTAAAGCACCTGTTGCGATAGTACGGGGTGCAGTTTTGGGCAGTTTTATCTGTGCGCCAGATGATATCATTAAACCATATTGACAACCTGACTGGAAGCTATTGAAGTAACTCGAACAAAAATATACACATTCCACGTGATACAACCCCGCTCCAAAGAAAGCGTAAAGGTAAAGTGACCTAAACAAGCTGCACAAAAGAGTCCATTTGGTAAAGAACCACGAGAGGTGTACTTATCGCTCTAATCCTTCACCGTAGATAATCTCGGTGGATAAACGACTCTCACCCCCGGGGAGTTGTGGGGACAAGTGAACCCGACCGGTTTAACAATAGCTCTTACATCACACTACCGTTTACCGATACCGATCGACGGTTTTTTTTTTTTTTGATGCTGTTTTGTTCGTGGCACATCACGCGGGTCTATGAACTCCGTACGGTGAGCGGTTTTTTGGTTTCTTTTGTGGCCAGGGCCATACCAACCAACCAACGAAAGTTCAGTGAACGTCAAACTGTCGCACGACTTGACGCAATCGGCGCTTTCGGCGCCCCCCTAGCTGGCCAAACCCCTCCCCTTCCTCACCCCCCCACCCATCTCTCGGCCACGTAACTACGCGATCGCGCACCCAAGCGCCAGCCGATGTTGATGCATGCATGATGCTACGGCGAGGTCTTTCGTGGTGGGCTTTAGCAGTATTTCATCACCGCCGATCTCAGGCCATTCACCCGCAAGCGCCGAATGCAAATGGTGAGCGAGCGCCCCAGCGTAGCAACATCTCGGCACGGCATCGCATCACGGCACCGGATTTCGACATTTGTGCGCCTTTCGCGATCGCAGTGATTCGATCGTTCACATATGTGTGTGTGTCCGAGAGCGAGCGCTCTGTTGCTATGGGGCGATAGGGGAGGTTTTTTTTTGGATCTCAGCCACCCTGCAGGTCACAGCTGCAGCGTGACGGCCATTTCCATAATCATGCTCCGGTGGCGAATTCGAAATGAACACCTTACCTTCACCGGAACTCTCAGCTCCCGCGCTCAGGCGCGAACGGGAGCAGATGTAAATGACCGCTGTTACTGGGCCGCCGTCCGATGGCATATACCATTAAAATGGCCATATTTCCCATCCAGCGAGGTTTTGTGGCGAGGTTCAGCGCACCAATTCACGCACGTTCCTCCCCCGAAAAATAAAATGTTCTCCACGCAGCCATAATAATCGTAATGAATTTTAATGGCATTCTATTAAAAGTGCAAAGGCGAGGTGCGTGTGCCCTGAAATCGGGACAACCAGTTTCCGCTTTTTTGCTAGTGCCAGTGCCAGCCAACCCGTTGTCACCTAATGAGCAAATTTAACGACCGCAAAACCTAACATGATCGGGAGTTGGTCACCGTGTGCTGTTTTTTTTTTCGCTGTTCTTTCGTTACATTTCCACCCCATGAGAGGTTTTTAATTTAGAACAGACCATCAAACAAGGCTCGGTGTGTGCGTGCTGGGTGTCCTCGCCTCACCTGTCACCTACCTTTTCACCAGCCCCCAGGGAACCAGGGAGCAAGCTTATTTATTGTGGGCTGGTACGTTAAAAACCACTTCGAACGCAGCTTGACGGTTGACAGCTTGATTTCAACGGCTTGATGGTGGCCGTGCCGGGCCGGGAAAATCCGTGGTCTCGGTTGGAAAACGCAGTTTTCATTGTTATGACCGCGTGGTCGTTTACGATTATGTGCGTGAGCGTGTACCGAGCGTTCCCGGGCAGTCGTCCAGGACAAACTTTATGACCGCACCAGTCAAAACGCACCATATGTGTCGCATCGGGCATCGAGTGCATGGCAACGGACACTACCGGTCCGTTGCACCAGTGCTTTTGGGCACTGGTCCAAAAGCTACTGCACTGTACCTGTACCTGGACACAATATCGCTAACCGGTATGCAATTAGGCTTCGTTATATGGAAATGACGTTCCACCGGAACTTCTTCACGCATACCGCGGCAACGAGTGTTTCACGACACGCACATATGCATGTTATGGTCATTCGTTCCAGATCGTTGTTAGAATATAGTTGTTTTTTTTTGCAAAACTGCCTCCAAAAGACGCACGCACTCGCTGTTAAGTGGGGAAGAACTAATTCACCGCCAGCTGCCTTGGAAAGGACGTTGATGGCGGTGACGCAGTAATGAGTCACAAAGTCGTTTAGAATAATTTAAACTAAATGAGTCACCCAACAATTGCGGATATTCGTAACGGTTTCAGAGAATAAGGTCCTGAGCAACTCTGGTCTATATGCGAAGAAGAATACTTACAGAAGTCCTTCTGGAACTCCAAAAACTTTTCTTTGGGTGAATTTTAAAGTTAGAGAGTTCCAATGTCTTCTTTATAATCAGTGCTCAACTACATATTGGGCAAATTCTATGTCTTAAAGTCAAGCAAGTTTGTTAATGTCCACCATAATAGCTCTGTCATCCAACGTGTCAATTAGGCCCCTTCTCATCATATTCTCACAGCAATTGATGACTTCCAGTCTTCCGAATGAAGAAAAGACAACTCCCACATCCAAATGTGGGACCACTTTCGGCATGTTAGGATACAAATTTTCCGCCACCTTTAATGAGCGGCAACCACACGGTGAAATGGAAAACAGCGGCAGTCGAAAGTTCAATCAAAACGCGACATGACGCCCAACCATTCATCATCCGATCGCGGATCGCTGCACTCACTAATGACGCCCGCACCGACTGACGTCAAGCCTGACTTTTGACACCTTCCCAAATACACGTGCGGGTCCGATAGAATGTCCGGATGGCCTACATATTACTGTGAGTGTCGGACGCGTATGTGTGTGTTGTACCCATTACATAAACATGGCGACTTCCGGTCGCCAGAAATTCGGCGCCTGTCCAATGTCAACGGTGTGTTTATGTTGTTGTTTTTTTGTGTTTTTCCCCTTCCGGAGTGTTTGAAGAAGGCACAGGGTTAAAGACAAAACAAAACATCTCAATCAACACAAACTTCGCTTTCACATCTCTATTCTACTGTTTTTTTCGCTCTTTTCTTTGCTTTTAGGACGTTAAACTAACGACATCGGGAAACTTGTGCCAACTGCGACGGTGCGAGTGTTCATCATTAATCGGAAAAGCACTACAATTTCGACACCCTCAAACGGACGGCAAGAAATGAAGTCATCAGTGCCGGCGGTACGGTGATGCCAGCAACTAACTGTCATTAAAGTAGCGTTATCATAAATCATAATCCGCTGACAATCGTACACCAATCAGGCAGCATTTTGCTCGGGCCTGGGAAGCGAGTGTGCGGCCATCCTGCGGGAATACAGTACTTCCCTGCGATGGGTAGCTTATGATCATGATGTTGTTGATGATGATGATAGTAACCGTTCCTTGCGTTTGGTGTGATATTATGTGAAAAAGTAAATTATAGTTGTCAACATCGAGTTCCAACCGCGGATGGCAACCGAGTGCCCTTGCACACTGATGATAATGGCGTCCGGATGTACACGTCTTTGAGGGCATTTGGCACTTCCACACGACGACGACGTACGACGATAGGAAAAAAAAGGTTCATCAAAACATCACCCGCCCACGGAACACCGGACGGGCGGTTTTGTTGGATCAACCACCATTAGCTGCCGGGTGGTGTTTTTCGGCGTTCGTGTCAGTAATTATTACTTTTTAATTAGTTCCCAGCCATGACAGCTAGCTGTGTGGGAGATATGACGCCCTGCGCCCAGGATGCGGTCGGGACAAACATTGACAGTTAGCACTGAGAGAGAGACTAAATCACAGCCCGGTATCCCGATATCCTGTTGTAACAAGCAGCGGTTACTGTACTGGCTTGCCAGACCCTTGCACAGAAAGGCACTCATCCATGGATTATGCTTGCCCCTCTTTGTATGGGGCCAGCCATAAAACTTGTCCATTGTAGGCGGCATAAAAGTGTGCTTCGGTGTAGAAATGGCTATCCGATCGACTTGCTTTTTCTGCTGACTTTCCCTCACTGTAAGCGAAAAATCGATTCCCGAATAGGAATCGTGCTGACGAAAGTGCCCGGTCGTAAAATTCACTAAATCTGGATGGCAAACACTCAACTCATACTCGAGTGGAAGCACAAGAAGAACAAAAGCAAAACCCCTCAACCGAACAATGAAGGAACGAGTTTCGAAGCTCGTAAAAAACTATACTCACAAAGCCGTTTGGAAAAAGCCATCAAAAAATAGGAAACTTCTGCTTACATGTGATACGCACGGCGGTGTTACGGTGTTACACCCACACGAGAACCCATCGCCCATGGGCGAACCTCCCAGGGAATCGGAAAGGTAAAAGTTTTCAAGCTGGGTTCGAAAACTGTTTGTTTGATTATAACGCTCCCTGCTGGGGTTTCCCAGATGGGCAGACACACTATATTAGTATCAACACGATCATCATCATCATCGCTCAGCTCGTAATCATTGGCAGATCATCAACAGCCGGACCTCAGCATATGTAATCAAACGAGCAATAATCGAAACCTTCTGCAGTTCTACGATTCGGTAATGACCAGCGTGTGGCAGCGGAAACGCACGAAGAAGACAAGACAAGACGGACAGAATTGGTTGGAAGAACATGTTTCGATACCACGGATCTCATTAGGCTTACACTGGTTACATACCCGGCAGACTCGGTCTGGAGACGACGCCATTCCGTAATCCCTCAAGGCCAACACGTCCCGTTTGCAACATATCAGGCGAAGCAAAAAAAAAAACTAAAAGAAATAACTCCACCTAAAACGCAAATAGTTTTATGGCCCGGTATTTGATGGTTGGAACACCATGGTTTTGATTTGTTGAGTTGAGTGCGGAGAGATCTTGCCCCATTGACGAAACTCACGGGATGAGATAAGCGATAGAGCAACGTCCGTTTTGAAGTAAAATGGTTCTTTATACAGTGGACTGAGACATCGTAAAGCAAAAGTTTATGTTTCGTGTCGAAGTTTTGGTGTGCTTTTCCGATACGGGGTAGATTACAATTATGAAAACATCGCCATTAGGTGATAGTAGCTAGTAAAACCTTGAAAGATAACCGTGGTCTTTAAGTGTAGATATATGCTCATTAAAAGGACAGAACCAGACAGAACTTAATGTTATCGAAGCGCGTCAACGACTAAAAGTTGCAGTTTAACACGATTCTTGGTAATTGTAATCAATGAGGTAGTTTTCAGGGTGTTGACTCTCTCTTCCAGAGCGCCCTGTAAATGTCACTTTTGAGTTGTAAAGTGTCACAACTAATCGTTCAATTACTTTTCGACCATATAACTGCACACGTGTCGCATATCTTCCCTCGTGTAGCTGATTCAACAAAACAAGAGAGTCCCAATGGCTTTTGCTCTTACTCGAGACGGGATTAGATTGGAGACGTTCGTTTGATTAAGGATCAGATTATAAGTCACTGCACATCTGTAAGCAAACAAAAAATACTCCAAAAGATTGGTGCTTGTGGTTTTGTTCCGGGACGTCCCAATCAGAATTGAGCATCGAATGTAACAAACCGACACCCAAAGTCCCGAGCAAACAAAAAGTAACACGTGCCGTCCTAATACTACACGTGCACCACAAAAGTGGCGCATACAACACAGACGCGAAGCCACTTGGTGTTATAATTAAACAAGATTCGTATGCTCGGTAGGTTCATAGTGTTCCAACGCCCCATTGCCAAAACTACCTTTACTGTGGTCCACCGTTCTCCATCGTCCTGGTGGCGTGTACTTGAAATTTCCCTAATTTTCCCCCAGTTCCAGGAAAAGTTATTCAAGGGCGACTCAAGTTGATGGATGAGCTCCTGATCTTCCTTCGGGCGACAGGCGCCTAAAATCGAACGAACCGAGAAGGTGAAACTATACACCCCGGCCACGGGTAGCAACGGTGCTGATGATGATGTTCGTATAATGCTGTCTAGAAAGCGAAACGAGCCGGTAAAGTACGGCACTTGGGGTTGTGTCTTACCCAGAAATTTTGACACGCACAAAATTGCGCGAACCACAACCACTAAGAGGGATCACTTCAAGAACAAATGTGCCGCTAAGCATAACGTATTTAACCTTGAGAAGCGGACATGCTGTCGCTTGGTTCTGGGCTGATCGTAATCGGTGAAGATTGAGGCGAAATGATTGACTTTTGATAGGCGGCAAACGTCAACTGTAGCTTGCCGGTAGAGCACGTAATGACGTAGCAAACGTTCGAAGACAATTTAATGGGAAGAGCGAGAGAAAACCAACAGAATTTGCCCAATATGCACACATGCGAGTTGGGTACGTACTTACCCGATGAACAGAACGATGGATTTGAATTAGACAAGTTGGAGTTTTGTTTTGCTTCTTCATTCGTACACTACCGGATCACGAATGTGTCAAATGTGCATTTGACGTAGAGCCGTTTGTCAAACTTCAAAGTCAAAGTGACGGTTGATTTGGATCAATATACAATCCCATATCTGAACCATCATCTGTGTTTCGGTGCCCAATCGCAAATAGCGAAAATGAGTGGCATGTACCGGTTGCAGAATAGCGGACATTGAAGAATATCTACACCAACTACACCTGCACGTGGACCTGGGCGAAGTTTCAAGAGAATAACATTTGCTCAGCATCAGTTGTCAATCAGTCACGCGTTACTTCCCTTCCTGATGTCAATTTCGTTGTGCTGACCACCGTTGTGCTGAATGCTCGGTTCGGTAAGCTAATCGGACAGGCAGCGTATGATGGAGATGGTTTATTTTTAACAGAGCAATATTTATCTCCCAAAATACTTTACAAGATGCCTTGACCTAGCTGGGTGGCCTTTTCGGGTGGATATTGCAACAGCGTACTGAAACAGCTGACAGTAAGTAACGATACTGTATACCTAGACTCGTTTCGAAACGGAAGATTGTAAGCTTTTTCTCAGCCTACACTCCCGACATGAGGTTTAATTAATACAGCTGTACAACATGGTAACAACGAAGCATTTCGGGCTGGATAATTTTGCATTGTGTAACCTGCTGCAGCCACGTAAACGATATCTGTTCCTTTCCATGCAGGAGCACACTCCTGGCCAGGTGGCCTATCAAATACGCCCGGAAGGAAGCATCATCCTGCCAATGAACGCAGTTGTTCCGGTTCTCATCTTCCATACGCCGGTGAATAATGTAAAGCTTCTCCAACCCGGCAGCTTCTTCACCCGTCAACGGGAAGCGTTGACAAGATGCGAATGTAATACCTGTTCCGAGGCCAACCCGCAACCCGACGTGAGAAGGAGACAACAACTAATCGAAACGCAACGGCGGAGTACGGACACGAAGGCACAACACTGTTGTTGTGCATTGCAACGGGCGGTAACTATTTGAATTGTAAATTGGAACACTTGGCCGGGGCAGTGCGAGCGCAATATCGGTCCGTTTCGGTTGGCACGGCTTTTGAAGAGTTGACGAACCGTTCCAGCATTGGCCGGGTTGCCTACGACAGCAAATGCAAATGAGCTTTATGCAAATCACCACAAGCTCAAGAGCTTTATCCGATGTTCGTTTACAGGGTATTTTGGCGAAGAAGCCGCTTGTCTAGGCATCCTGGTTCCTGGTTCCTGGTCACGGCACCATATTGAGCGGGAGAGCGCGGTTGATTGATAAAGCGCAACAGAGGATTGTCTCTACCCACATATGGCAAGATGCAATTAGGTTTCCTGCTGTGTATGTATGTTCAGCATAATTATTGAAATTGAAAAGTAATAAGTCTTCTTTTTCAGGATTGGGCAAATCTCATCGGCCCCCACATTGCCACTTGTGTGATGGCGTGCGTTGGCCCATAAGGCACCCTATCGTGCCGAGTACCGAATCTTCCCTCCGAACATTACTGGTAGCCAATCTCGTGCGTGGAATGAGAGGTTCCGTACTTCTTCTGCACGTCGACAGCCTAACGACCTCGTACAAGCACGGTAAATCAATTTTACGACTCTTCCGTCAGGTCGTTACGCATATTGGAATTGATTACCTTCGCTCCCTCCCTCCTGTAGTACCGTGCCGAACCAGCTTGACTTCACTTAACTTTGGTTTTCTTTCCATTTCGGGCTTTTACAGCCACCTCTCCAGTCAGTATGATATGGATATATTTTCACGCCACGTTAACCGGACCGTTTGCGTTCACCGATGACACCCGCACGATGATAAAGTGGACACTTTGGCTGCCCGGTTCGTGGTGGTTCGCGATGGCGCAGGGATGGTTCCCAATTCGGTGAAAGTTATTGCTGGTGGCGGATAATATTCACACATAAGATGTTGCCGGAAAGGATTGATGGCAATGTCTTCATGCGTTTTATGGGCAAAGATCCAGCCAACCAGCCAACCAGGGAGTTTTGCAGCTGCGGACGAAGCAAACGTTTCGCCCTGTTTGCCCAGCCGTTGCCCGGTGCCCGGTGGTGAGCTCGAAATGTGAGCTAATATTTACCGAAATATTCATATTTATTATTATCTTGACAAACACCGAATCACCGTATGATGGGCCTTTGGTTCTTCCGTACCGGGCATACCGGGCAAGCAGATCGAACCGGATCAGGACACACTAATGATTGCCGAGAACGTGCAGACGAGGGAAAATGTTTTATGATTTGCAAACACACGCCCGTTCGATTGCATTCGGATGCAATCTTGTTGCGCCAAAGCTGGATCAACCTTTAAGGGGTCGTAAAGTGGAACAGTAAAATATCTGTTCCAGTATCGGAAATGAATTTATGAGTTAAGTGTGGTTGTCGAAGGGATAAGGAAAAGGCCATAGAAACGGTTTGACATTAATTTATCAAGCTAATTCGCAAAATTAGTGCTATTTCTCTTTGAAAACGATTCCTGCTTCTCAAGCAGTCTAGATTTAATCACGAGAAATCCAAGTTGCAGAAATTCATACCGATCGAACACGTGATCGAGCTGTTTTGATTGATCGTTGTTCGAACACAGCTACCAAATTTTTACAAATCCTCCACACTGTACAGCTAAACGTCACTCAAAACATTCATCTGTATTATGGAAAGGAAGACCTAACTGGCCCCTGCACGATGGACTGACCACGGAATGATGGCATATAATTGGCATGTTCCATAAACAAACTCCATCAACATTTCTCACCGCTATTTGTGTGGTCGGAACTGTTCGCGTTGAAACAACAAATCGAAATGAGCACCACCGAAACAAAAAAACACTGCAACATGGGAGTGCCATCATCGTTTCCATCGCAAACTCTCGCCCAACATTCCCATCTGTCAAACATCTATCGCTCGCATATGATTTCAAATATATTTCTCGTGTTGTCGGAGTTTTTTTTTGTGTCGTTGTTATACCATGCCACCACGGTACCACGGGAAAATGGAATTTATAACATTTCACCAGCTTTCTTTCCCATCTTCCGTCTGCACCAGCCACTAGAATGCGAATTCGATGATGATGCCTCGCTCAAGTGGATATAAATACATGTCACTTTTAGAAAGGAATTTTTAATGCCCGTTACCACCCGGTACTTGCCACCGTCAACACTCTGCCTCCTTCTGGTAATTATAACTTATTGCATCATTTGTGCACCGGGCGTGCACCATGCTATTCGCACAGTTGCAACAGCACTACCGAAGTGCAGTACCGGATTTGAATGGCCGTTTGTCAGTTGCCCCTCGTTAACGCCGGTTGGCAAATATGTTTGTACAGCCAGATTCTCCTGCTGCGCCTGCTGACGGGGTTTTGTGGCTAATGTGCTACAATTAATTAAAGTAGAATGTTTGTTCACTTTTCCACCAACGGGGCAAGATAAGCGCTGGTGCTGGGGGACAAAACCGATGAGTTCGGCTGACAAACTCCATCAGACAATATGAGGTGCGGGAAAGCGATGAAGCTATTTGAGTTATGCGAAACGTTTACATAAAGGATTCTCCTTTTTGGGATGACATTTAAACCTTCTTTCATTGCACATTATTTTTCTATTGTTTTGCATTATTAAATATTCTTTTTGTGTTACCATATTATTTTGTTCTGGTAACTTTTTCATTTTCGTTATTTTCTTTTCGTAATTATTTGTTTGCTACATCATGTTTTGATAGTTACTATCACTTTTCATAATAGCTTTTTAATTTATATCTATTCATTTCATAGTTCTTAGTTTTGTTCACATTTTACTAATTTATTTATTTTTACTTCACATTGTATTATTATTTTAGTTTGTTTAGCAAAACTCTCCATACTCATTACTTTACTTTTACTTTTTTCAAGATTTTCTATCTTTAACGACTTTTCCCTTACACCTAAATTTAGATTGCATATTACGTTTGCCTTCCCGCAATCATCGCTCGCACCTAGCTAGGTCCCAACTTCCTTAATCGTACGTCATTCCGCTCTGCCATTTGGCAGTCATGAAAATTAATTTTAAAATTGAACCTGACTCCGTGTATCGTTTTTCTTCCACCTTCCTGCTGCCACATGCCAAAACCACCCGCACCACCGCTTCCCTTTCCCCGCTACATCCTGCATCGGCAGCAGCAACAGCATCAACATCGGGGGAGAAGCAAGGAAAAATCGGCGGAAAAATAGTTTTCCGTTTTCACCTGTCACTCACTCGCGCGGATGGTATCGTGCATCGTGGGGGCCAACGACACCACCCCGGTACGGTACGTCGATCCCGCGGGCGAAAGAAATATTCATAGACTGACTGTCACCATTAGGTTTAATATTAGAAATCTCACACGCCGGTTACGCGGCCAGGGGGTGTATCGACCATGCCCGTTTTCCAACCGTCAAGCGAAATTCGTGCACCTTGACGGTGCTACACGAGACGATGCGAAAGGCATCCACGAAGGTGCCGGCAAGCGTGCGGTGCAAAGATTGCTGCTTCTTCTGCAAATGCATTAAAAAGATTACCGTGTCAAATGAGCTTCCGAACGGTGCGCTCGTACGTATCACGCGAAACACGGTTGCAGGAAACATATCACTTTCTTTATGAGTTTGGTGACATTTTCAATTGCACTTTCGATGTGAGATGTGCGCAAAATGTGCGCTCCTCGGGCGCGATGAGGATGCCGGTTCGTGTCAGTCTCGCTTTCGTCTGATGGGGGAGAATTAGCGTTGCATATTAATATAGTATTCATTACAACCACGTCATATGCGATGTGCTGCGTAATGTCAGGTGTTGTTCCATTTTAGTACCTCATGAGCAATAAATTTGTGAACTGCTTTTTATTACTCAAACACTCAATTTCAACAGAAAAATTTAATATTATTCAACGTACGTTTTAGTGTTGAGCCGGCATACATACATTTTTACTTCGCTGCTTGTTTGAAATTATCCACTCATAGTAAACAATATTTGTAGCGTCCCACCAACGTGCGTGATTTTTATGTGATTGCCTCGATATTGATTGTGCTAATAAAAAACTTTAATCAATAAATTAAATTCACGGATGACATATTTTGACATAAACGTTGCACAGTAGCATCAAATAAGTATTCAGAAGAAAAAATTAAAATGATTGTCAAAAAATTTAACAAACAGTGTACAAAAAAAACAAGCAACTTGAGTGTACTCCCGTGCACGATTTATGTCAAACCAAATTTAAAAACTTTTGTTTTTATGTATTATGCCTGAAGTTTTATTATCTACTTTGCAGTATTCTTTTTAAAGCTTTTTTTTTTAAATTAAACCACACACTTTGTTCGCCCGCCATTTCGTGCGCCCGTACGCACCGTACGCACGGATTTGCTGTTTAATGTCCATGCGCTTTTAACAACCATTCTCTGTGTGTTCATCGCTTATTTTTATATCAACAAAAAATACGTCAAATGGACACAAAAAATGGTCGTAATGATGGCGCTTGGAAGCGCTGAATTTGTTCGCCTTTCTTTTACTTTTTGTTGGTTCCATCCCATCAAAGCGCAACAGTAAAATCTCGGCAAATAAAACTGCACCAGTCCCGAAAACGGACTTCCTGTCAATAAATGGTGAAAGTACTATAGAGAGAGAGAGAGAGAGAGAGAGAGAGAGAGAGAAGAAAAAAAAGCACGAGATAAACATATAAAAACGACTCGTTAACTCTTTTTAAAACGTCAACTTCCCATCCATTTCGTTCATTTTATTTGTAATCATTTCCAGTTTGCGGGGAACGAAATTTCCTTCCACAGCAGCACCCGCTTACGCACCGAAACAAGACATTTCCTCAACCTGGGTGGTCGTGAAAAAAAAAACAACAAATGGATAGGGATTATGCTCTCGCACATCCACAAAGGTGCTTCGTTTTGTTTTGTTTATCGTAAAACTCACCCCCCTATTTTTGGGGGGGGGGGGCTGTGGCGTACTTTTAATGCGCGTGTACTTTAAAGACTGGCCATAAATTTTAAACTGCAGCTTCGACGGATGGTGAAGGGATTACGATCGAGGATTGGATGAAGTTGAAGGGCTGCCTGTTATTGGTATCGATGATAGGGAAAAAAAGGTAATGGAACTGTGATTTTAACCCGCGGACTCCCAATCTGCTTGCTGATGTACTTGAGCCAACGTGGTTAATGGGCTTCCAGCAACTCGGTTACTCGCATTAACAGACCTGTTTCACCTGTGTGTACCAAACATTGCGAAAGCATTGACAGAGTACAGTGGAGGCATTTGGGACTATTTAATGCTGGAAAGCATGGAAGTACAACTGAAGATAAAAACGATTCTGATAGCAATGCACCATTTGCCTGAAGTATGTACCGATTGGTTGATTAAACTACTATCTAGTCTATTGAAATAGATAGGTGAAGATGCAGAAAAAAAATCAATTTTTGATTTGTCCCTAATGAACGTCAAAACTATCTACTTTAATTTCTCTATCAATAGCGGGCTTCTTTTTAAGCTAGTAAAATCACGCATTGCATACTTTTAGGCGGATGTTCGATACGCTTCATGCAATTGCGCATAAACAAATAGAACAGCAATACGCCTGAAGTTATACAATTCTTGCAACAAACTCTTCTTACTAATATTTTGATAAAACAGAATATATTCCTTTGTTTCGTTTTGATTTCTAAGCTACTTTAAAAGTATTTAAATCAAAGAATGTGTATCTAAGGAAAGTTTATTCGATAACATATTCATTTCCTGAACCTCCGACCTTAGCGAGAGAGATTACACGTGAAAAGATTCAAAAAGAACTTCAACCACTTGAACTAAACATCGGAACACAGTGGTACGCACCCGGCCCAAACAGAATGTTACGTGAATGTGCCCGTGAACGAACTGCTGGAAGATTTTATTGCAACCTGCCACTACCGCGCATCTCGCTAGCGAACGCACGCTGCCGGTGGTAAACGATTTCCTATATTCGTTATCAGTTAATTAAACGAATGGTCCGGGTAATGGACCGCTGGACTTGCAACAGCGAGACCGAACCGCGCGCCAGTTATTACGCAAGCCCGTGTTTCCCGTGTACACTGCTGGGAGGCGATCTATTCCGAACCGGCCATGGGGCACGGGATTTTATGTGCCATGGCGGTTAAGTGCAGCCCCGAACACGGAAAAGTCGTTAAAATACATTCTCTCCTCCTAGCAATACGGCCAGGCCGTTCTTTATGAATAAAAAAAAAAAATACATTCTCTCCTCCTGGGCGCGATTGTGATATCTTGCACCAGCAGTCTTTTGAGCGGGAATCATCTTCTTACAAATAAAAAAAAACGGCAAGCTTGGGGCCTACGGCAGTAGTGCATGGATCCATCACGGAGTAGCGTAGAACATTGGAATAATTGCTTGCAAACTGATTCAACCGGAACCGAACCTTCGGGACGTGCCACTGTCACATCCACATCACGCTCCCGGAATTGACGCGTGAAATCTTCATTCTCAACTTTAATTCCACCATTAATTCCCAACCATCCATCGGAAGCAAATCTAGCGCAAACGGCTGCAAACGGTCCACGGCCAAACGAAACGCTGCCTTTGCTTTGTTAAATTGTGTACTCCTTAATGGTGAAATGAGGTTTTCAGGACATTAAGACCATCCCATGGCAGGATGGCCTAACGGTGGTCTACGATGTTTTGACGGACTACAAAACACCCAAACTTGGAAACTTTGTGCTGGAAATGCTTACATATCGTTTAACTAACGACCGAAATTGTATCGTTACAAACATACAAAAAAAAATGTCGAAAGCAGCCAAACCATTCGTTGCGTGCGGTTTTGTTTTGCGTGGTGGGCCCATTACAATTTCACTACCACGAGACCTCGTGACAGAGAGGTCTACAGCAAATTACTTTCTAAAAGAAGTTTGGGGTACGTTTTCTGCTGGCTACAGTTTCGTTTTTTTTTTTTTTTTGAGCCAGAAACAGGAAACCGTTTGTGTGCAATCAATTTAGAAGACTTCTGTAACGACTTACTTTATGGGGTTTACTTTTTTCCTTTCTGCCCTGCCAGGCGCTGTTCTAACACTGGCATTTTAAACATTTTCCTTTTCTCTCTTTCTCTCTCTTTCTCTCTCTCTCTTTCCCTCCAAACTCCAACACGGATTCGCCAAGCAACAGCAGCGAATGGCAGTGTCATTGCAGTGGCCTCGCCGGTGGAGTAAATCGGGTCGGGGAATGGGAATCGGTCGCTATTTTTGGCAGGAAGCTGACACGGCACGAGGAAGCAAAGCTGATGTAAAATCGAAAACTTCCTTCATAAAGGAAGGTTAAAAAGCAACCAAGGTCGGAAAGTGAAAGTCGTGCCCAAACCCAAATGGCTGGGGATGCAATAGGGTTTTACAGCGCTTCTTACACGCGGGGGGTTTTTTTTTTTGCGTTCTACCTCCCTATCGGTACCAGCTGGCAGACGCGAGCTAATGGTTTTTTCTTCGCCCCGCGAAGAAAGGGCACACGAGCCAACGCCGATGAAGCAATCGCGTGCTCCATAACGATATTTAAATATTTGCGTACCATTTATGATATTCGTTTTATTTTGCACTGTTTTGCCAGTTCCTAAACGCTCGTCGTCTACTCCGTCGGTCGGTCGTCAGTGGGAAATGAAGTCCTGGCTTTGTTTGTCTCTGTGTGTGTGTGTGTGTGTGCTTTTTTCCATGTCATAAAAATAAAAGTCGTCAGATAGATGGCAAAATACGATGGTGGTACGCCTGCAACTTTCCATTTTTTGGCAATTGGTGCTTGAGTTCGTACAGCAAACATGGAGACGATATTAAAATCACCTTCCTTTGATGGTTGCTGAGCTACGTTTGCAAACTGTCATGCACAGGGCGAAGAAAAAAACATGGAACCCCACGTGCGTTATCGAGTAATCAATGGCGCAATTCTGCTTGTCATATATTACTCACTTTACGACACCTGTTTGAAGGTATTAGAAGCGTAAAATTACAAAATCGATAATTTGAACATTTCACAAGCAGTAAGTTACGTTCCAGAGCATAATATAGCTACTAAACGGATGTAATGCTAATGCTAATGATATAGTTGAAAAGGGTGCTGAGCTATCAAACATCAGGACTGGTACCAACAACCAAGCCTGATAATAACTAATAAACCAGAAATGACAGATAACTCATTAGACTCCCAAGAAAATAGAAAAAGACACTGAAGTGGTTTTAGTAAGTTTAAAAAAACCCCTAGAAAACAAAAGATAATCAATTTTCTAACCTAGCTTGGCTATCGATTATCACGTCATCTAACATAAGTTCAATAGCCATGTCTTCTGCCTACATGTTTTGTGATAAACGGTGACTATTTTGCCTTATGATGTGAGCAATCAAACATTGTCGCTAATTTCAGCACTGTGTTGCCTGTTGTTAATAATCGATAGCTTAACTGAAAATGCAACCTGCAATAGAAGGCGTATAAATTATTTATCATCCTTGGTTGGTTTGCTTACGGCAAACAGTCAGCAACACTAGCCAACGGCGGTTATAAACCCACCGATGTGTACACAAACTCAAACACGAGGTCCAATTATTGTAAATCTTTGATGACAAAATCAGCAGCAGCAGTTCCACGGTTCCATGCAAGTGCAGTGGAAAATTATACGCCTTTCCTGTGACCCCTTTTACAAATGGTTCACCAGTTTTGCAACATGAGACCGTGTCCCATCAATTGGAATCAATGTCTTTACATACATCTCTTTATGGATTGAAAAGGGAGTAAAGAATGAGAGAGAGAGAAATCATAACTTCCCTTTCGTTCATGCAGTTAGTAGTCCACACAGCCACAAAGATGTATTTAATGTTTAATGAAACGGAATCGGTACTGCTGCTTCAGCAATAAGCAATAACCATTCACCGGCACGGCACAGGGCGTCCGACCATCGCGAGCCTATCGCTCGTCTCTGTTTCTGCAAAGCCAATTTCCAGCGCCATAGTGGTCCTGGATGGGACTGTTTGCCGTACATCGTAGCGTCAGCAGAACCTGGACCTTTCGTGTGACCTCCCCCGACCGTTTGGCTGTCAGTATTCTAATCAATATCGCATCGGCCATCACCGAAAACCATTCATTTCCGAACCATTTGCTTGAAGTTTATTTGATTAATAGCGCTTCGGATATCGTTTGTACCGCTGGACGAGTTCGATTTCAGCTTTAGAACTGCGTCCTTTGTGAGGAATGGGCAGATGGGTGGATTTATCTCGAAAACTGGACAGAGCACTCGGTATGACAAACTTCACCTGCGTACCAAAGCCTACAGCGACTCTCCCTTTCCTGTGGCCCCTGTTTAATAAAGATTCCATTTCCCGAGGACATTTCCCAGTGACTGTCGGAAAAGGGGATGTCTTTTGAGAAACTTCAAAATCCGGTATCGAAGACTTCTTGTGCATTCATCAGGAATGGCTTTGTCTCACAGTGGCTGGACGATGAAAGGCTACCCAGGGAGGCATCCCGGGAGTGGACATTTTCCAATTTCTTTCCATCATCTTCAGACGATTGTTTCCATTCCGGGAATCTCCGGGTATCTCTCTCCCTCGAGAGTGCGATATATGTGGGTAAGGTAAAACTTTCTCGGAATAGGCACAGCGGGGCACACTCGTCGAAACTCCCGGCAAGAACCTCCGATCCGTTTTCCGATGGTAAAAAGGTGAAGCTATTTATGTCTGAAGAGGTATCCACAATGGGGTGGCGAACAGGGTGGCCAACCGGGAGAAGATACCGGAAAGCCGGGCTGGTAGTCCATTAAGGTAGACATGCAGTGAAGCTAACAAGATGCATATAAACCCAGGCAGCTTTCCCGGCTTTCATTTCCAAAGGAAAATTGTTGTGTTTGAAATTGTTTCCAACTGCAACTGACCCTTCAGGACCTCCTGCTGTGGTGTCGAGCCGAGCCAGTTCCACCCGCAAGAACCGGTCTCATTTGAATGATAGGAAAATAATAACGTTTGCAAAACATGTATCGCCTCACCCGAGCGTGAAAGGATATGTAGATGTTTGCTGCTGCTGCTGTGTCTGTGGGCTTTCCAGAGCTGCCCATCCGGGTTGATTGCTTTGATTTCTGTCCCGTCCTGTTGATTGGATTGGACATCCTGGTCCTGGGTGTCCGATTTCAACACTGCTGCATCCGCATGTGTTTTGATCGGAGTTCATTTTTAGTCCATTCAGTAGCAGTCGGGGCAGAAAATGATACTTCGAATGGATGGATGGAACTTTGCTGGAGCAGGAGATCGATGAATAAATATAATAAAATGAAATTTGCTTCCCTGTGCTTGCCGATGGGAAACATTTCAACCGTTTTTCGGCATGGTTGCTGGGAAGCCATTCGAAAATGTTCGATACATTTACATCAGACTGTCACGTACTGGTGTTCACCAGGCTATCGATTGGGTGGGCTTCTGTTCCATAAAGCAACATGCAAGAATAACACAGCTCAAACTAGTTAAAAGTTAGGCGAATTTTGCACCAAAATATTTAACAAGCAATTTTATATATTTGGTGCCATGACCAGGATCCTCTTCTTACTTTTATATTCATTATAATATTGTTATTTTCCATATAAATTCTGGGTAAACTGTAAGGACTTGAGGAGTAAAGATGCTTTTCTTTTCATAATTGCGTCTTGTTTCGATGCACTATTAAAGTAGTTTGCATGATTTTTGCATATCGTTAGGCGCTGTAAGCAAAACGCAGTTTAGCAATATTCAAGAGAGTGAAATACGTTTCTCTTAACATCTTATGTACCCTTTGTGATCCTTTTTACGAGTTGTATTCGCAGCCGGCACTACACTTGCAGCAAAAACCCAAAGTGTACGTGTCATGCACTCGGTTTCGATGCATAAATAAACAAATATTTCTTCGATACGCAAGCAAACACCCCCTAACCCTGAGCAAAAACGGAGATAATCCCTTCAATTGAAATATCATCCATTCTACCGATACCGTAGCCTAGGACTGCATCCGACGGGTGACTGTTTGTTAGCATGCAAGTGTTCCTTTAACTTATAAGCTTAACCGGTACAGCAGGAAGATTTCACTTGCAGCAAACGAACGACCTCGTCGTGTGCATGCCTAATGCGGGCCTCAGATAGTCCAAACATAAACAACATCCTTCCACCTTCTGCTTGGTTCGTTGCGTTCACCTCCTGCAAAGGCGACCAAGGAGTCAGCAAAAAAAAACCCCTATAAACTCCCTATAAGGAAAGTTATTGGACAGCAAAACACAAATAGAAAACCAAAGCCCTACACTAGTAGCTGGGTGCTTCTTACATGTTTGCTGGCGCCAACACAGCAAGCGACCGAGCGAGCCATTGTTGACAACGGTGTCTTAAGGACGATCGCTCCTTCGGGCTATCTCCGGTAAGGGATCAGAACCCCTCAAGTGGTGGTAAACCATGTAATGCCCAAGGCAAGGCGGACCCGATCCACCGTTTCCACCTAATACCGTTGTTCATTACGTTTGAGTGGGCTTAAAAGATTTTCTCCGGGAGCAGCAAAACGCATAAAGTGCAGAATTTATGCAAGCACACCAGCTTGCGCTGCGTTGTACCCAATGCACTGGTGGACGGGCACGATCGGCACATCACTTCTGTCCATCGCAATCTGCATCGAATTCCGTTCCCCTTGAGCTTGTTCTGCTTTGTTCTGGGTCCCTCGATATTAGGAATCGAGGCGCTCCTTTCCATGTAATCCCTTATTATCGATGATACGTTTGTGTGCTCGTTTTGTTTGGGCAACATTGTATCGCATCTACGTATTCGGCAACATACCGAGAATCGCTTGGTTTGTGCTTTTACACTACATCGTGAAATTTTCAATGTACTTCAAAGAATGGGTACGAGTTCGCTCTCGTACGTTCTACTTCATTACGACTGACGATTGTATTTATCGTGTGCGGATTGTTGCACTCGTCGAAAAGCAGATAACTCCCATTAACAAGCACCCCATCGCTGTGGTGTTTCATTTTCAGAAGGATTTCCGGAAAGGTTACCGTAGCGCGTCTGTTGCTCATTATTTCGTTGCTGCTAGTATGGTAAATACTTGCCGAACGAAAACTAGGGACCGATGCTGCATGGAAAGTGAAATTATTATCCAATTTCAATTCTTTCTGCCGACCTGCCCATAGATACAGCCGAATCCCTGCCGAGCGTATTGGAATGTATGTGTGTGTGTGTGTGTGCTAGTAGCAGTCGGCCCTCTGGCGATGAAACTATCGAACGGAAGCTGGAGAACTTCCCAATGGAAATGGTGTAGCGAGCAATACTGTAGTGGAAGGCCTAAACTAGGGAAACATAGCAAAAAGCCTTCCTTTAGCACAACCATAAAGACTCTAGATGGGGCTCAATCTGGCAAGGGATCGCGGTGAGGACGCGAGTGCAACAAACTTCCCCACCTATACATGGATGACAAGCGAACCACCGCCACGCACGGGGGAAAAGATGAAATTTTAATTAAATTTTATCAAAAACGTATCTATTCTTTCCGGTTACGCTACCGGAACCGCACGAAACGATCCCACCGGGACGCCGGTTGGGGGGTTGTTCTGCGAAAAACAAAGCAAATGGCTTTACTCATCACCAGCACCAGCATCCGCAAGGGGCTGGCCGATGTTTGGAAAATCGCAACATACCAAACGGTGGCTGTGAAACGTTTGTAAATCCACCGGCAGGAAATAGGTGGTCTTTGTTCAGTCTTTGCCATGTTGCCTGATGTTTGCTGATTATCTCTGAATATGTGTGGCCGAACCACACGGCTCCAGCAAGTTTTTGTAGATCACCTGTTTCTTCTGCTCTGCGCTTGTTTCGACTGCACTTTGATTTCACGTGCACGTCAACAAGTTATGTGATTTTAATTACCATTTTTGTTAAACAACTACTTAACTAGCGATTTTGTATTGCAGATTGCAGAGCTTTAGGCGTGTTTTTTAATACTTTACAAAAATTCTACTTAAGAACAATTTTTCTACTGCAATTTCAAACAACAAAATGCGTTTCTTTCTTTTCGTTTCGCAGGATCCACCGAAAGGAAGCAATCGTTTCACCTGCCAGCGCGAAAACTGCAAAAACAAAACGCGGAATGTAAAATGAATTCAACGAGGTAAGTTCATTTATTTTCTAAAAACCACACACGCCACAACGGGCGGTTGGGCTTGGGAAGGAATTGAAGTGGTTGCTTGCTAGATGCTTCCCTTTTCAATCTTCATTTCCATTTCCCATTACACGGGGCACATGTCTTCCCTGCGAATGTGTTCGAAAGTTGCGTTTCCGCAAAAAAACAAAGAGAAGCCTTTCGAATGCGAATGCTTGCTGCTGCTGCTGCTTGTAAGTTTCCGGTGCTTTGACGATCAGCAGGCAGTATAGAATTAGCATGATGAAGAGAAGCAACCAGCAACAAATAAAAAAGGCTGGCTAGAACGTGAAAGGAAGAATGCTCTCACACGTGGAAAGGCATACATACTCGAAACCGAAAAAAAGGAAAAAAAATCCCCTAAAAAACACCTTGCGTTCATCCTTTTTCGCAAAAGACCCAATTTCCGTGCCGTCACGCAACCGTGCCCGCTTAAGGGCTGTGCAAGCTGCCAGGTCGCTTCGGAATGTTCCATTCTCGCCAGCACGTGAAGCGAAATGACGCAATGCGTAGGGAAACCGAAACGGAAAGCACACGGCAATGGGGAAACATAAAAATCGGCCAGCGGCGGTGGCGCGCCTGCTGCGAGAATCCATTTGCGCGAATCGCGGTATGCAATGAATTCTTTGCCGAGAGAGACCGCTGCGAGATTCCTCGGTTCGATTATTGCCGGCTTACCGGAACTAACAACACAACTGCTCTATGTAATTTCGACCATATAAACAGCTGACTTGCCACTTCCGGATGCTTCGCTTCCACGCACTGGGAAACGCCGGGCACTTAAGAACGGGATGGGGCAGCTAAAAGCCTGGGCGAAGAAAAACAGCGCACGGAAACAGATGATGAAGCAAGTGGCGAATAAGAGGGCGATGGCGAAGTGCTCGGTTTTTTTTGTGTTTTTTTTTTTTTTTTGAGAACGGGGTAATGAAAATGACCAACTAACTCGATTGTTAGCTACGGCACGGGAATCAAGAACGCAAACGCACAACAACATACTAGGGCAAAACGAAGCTAAGAAAGAAATGAAGAAACAGTGAGGAATAGAAGAAGAGAAACCTCCAAAGGCGAGTAAATGATGATCGGGCAGAACGAACAACACACTCAAAGAACACGGGAAGAAAACACCTTGTGAAGGTCATATGAATGTTGAACGCACGCAACACGGAATGAGGGAGTTACGAATGAACATGAATAACATTGAGGAAATACATTTTCACAGAAAACTGAATGGCTATTCAAAATAAATGAAGGAAAATATTCAATAAATATTAAAGAAAATGAATGCAAACAATGCATAAGAAAATAAAAGAAATTTATAAGAGGAGCAGAATACATCTAAGGATATAAAACGAAAAAACAAACAAACTTATTAAAAGTACAGACACATAATGCAAATTATTCTTTAAACAAATCAAAGAGATAATAAAAATCAAATACTTAGAAAAATATATGTAAAGCATGTAATATAAAAAGATTAGAAAAAACACATTAAGGTAACATGAAAGTAAAAAAACACATAACACAACATAAAAACTAAAACATATCCAAAAATCACGAAATAGATAGTCGTGCGATGCGAAAGAAGGAAACATAAAACATAACAACACCACAACGGAGAATGTTTATCTATTGCTCCAAATCAAAATAATTATTACAAGCATTATATAATACGATAATTACACCCTTCACCCATCGTCTGTGTCGCTCGTGTGGAATGGAACTGCCACGGTAAGCATAATGACGACCAGTGGCAAAATGAAGGTGTCAGAATGGTGAAAAACAACGAAAGGAAGACGAAACAAAAAATGCTTTCCATTCACACAGAAACATGCACGTGCAGGCACGAGGTGGAAATGAATTATGGTTCGAAATTACTTCGACCAAAATTGGGGCTGGCTGGAGTAGGAATGTGCGAAATAAACAACAAAGCGTACACCGCAAAATGAAATTAGCTGCAGAATGGAGAGAGAAAAACGACGCAAAATACGAAATTGGCAAATTGGTGTAATGCAATCAGAAAAATGAAGAAAATTTAGCGAAAAGAAAAAAAACATTCAAAAAAAACGAAAATCTAACAAAAAATAGTAAACAGAAAAGGAAAGTAGAGAAAGAAGTAAAAACTAAATAAATCAAGGCGCACAAGAAAGAAAAACAATGCGAGCTACATTTTCATTTTCCTTCTCGCCTGGTACGAATAAACAAAACTTATTAGCTAAATTATACGTTACACTCGGTTCCTGCACAAATATTGACCACTTACCTACCTATTATTCTACTGGATAGTCGGTCGGTCCATCTGCGTGCAGCAGCAAAAGAATGATCCCTTGAACGTGCCCTTGGGAAAGGCTTAAGCGATTAGCATAATTGTGAGCAGATATGGTAGCATTAGCGCGAAAGCGAAATTGATGCAGCAGCAATACCAGATCAATGCGAACAGTTTTCGTCCGAGGAGGAGACAAATTGGACCGTCCAAACATGTTTAAGCCTCTCTTCTCTTTTTTTTTGGCATTATACAGTCCTGTCCGTGCTGTTTGCCATCTTCAAAAACTTTCGATTGCCCGTGCAGTTATGTGTTTTTTTGGCCGGCGGCACTGCTGCTGCCAAACGATGCCGAGTTCCTCATCTTCAAAGCGAAGGTAGCAATAATGGGAGGTTGGCCAAAAAATTGGATGGCCATAAGAATTAAATTATCATCATTACTCGCCACTTCGAACGCGCGGAACGAAACGAAACATGCTTCATGCTCATGCTCAGCCTCCCCTATTGCACAAAAGTCTCCAGCGAACGAGTGTGCGTTGGGCGGATGGAATCGCATTTCGAATTCAGCAATCGTACCGGCACGAATTTGAAGACGCTTAAGGTGGAGATTCATAACAGAAAAAGGGCTAAAAAAAACAAGCATTGATGAAGTTTGGGGGAAGGAAAAAATCCGCAAACAACTCCGAAAAACAACGCCGTACATTGGGAATGAGGGAACCATCAATAACAGCCGAAACGGGGCAACATTGATGGGGGATGGGAAGCGAAATCAAACGCGAAAAGAGTTAAGCGCTACAAAAGTAACGGCAAAAAGAACAACACAACAACGGCGGTAGAACAAGAACGCGAAAGGCAAGAAACAAAAAAGTCATGCCACAAGAATGAAAAGCGAAAACGAAGTACGAATACATAACAACAACAACAACAAAAAAAAACAACAAAACCCACAACGCAGCACTGGTACGTAACAATAACAACATCGAAGAACGGAAGAGGAAGAAGAAAAAACAGAAGAAGAAGAAGAAGAAGAAGAAGAAGAAGACGAAGATCAAACATGATGGGACCATCATTAAAGAAGCGGGAAGCAGGAGGTAAAAACCGAAGAAGCAGAAAAAGAAGAACAACAACAAAAACACCAAACTCCCAAAGTTGACCTTGAAAAGCGCGTACCGAAAACATAAACAAAAAGGTAAGGTGAGAGAGTGAGCGAACGAACGAACGAAAGGTGACGAAAGGAGGCAAGTTACCATTTTCGGCAGCGTGTAGCAGCAAACCCAGCTGGGAAGGAAGGAAGAAAGGAAGCAAGAAATAAAAGGGTGTGAGGATGATGAGACACAGGGAGGGGAGGGGGCGGTAAACATTACGACATAGGAAAACCGGTTTGTTTTTTTTGTCAGTGTGTGTGTGTGTGCTGTTGTTGTTTGCTTGTTTTGTTTTGCTACTCTTGTTCTTGCATTGTGCTGGCAAATATTCTTTATTTTTTCTTTTCTTTTTGCGTTTTTGGCAGGTTTTTTTTCTTTCGCACGGGCAGGTTGTCTTAAACAGACGGATTTGTTGCTGTTTTTCTGCTCTTTCGTTTCGCCTCCCGCACGCTATTCTTCCATCTCGCTCTGCTTGCGTTGTATAATTTTAACCCACGGTGAGACCGGCGAAATTACCTAAGAATGCGTATCGCTCCACCAACATTCTACGCGATCGCCTTGTCCCTCCGCCCATCCGAAGAGTAAGAAGCATTTCGTGAAGAATGTAAAGAACGCAGCAGGAAGAACATAACCCGGACCAACCTGGCCATCCCCCGACCGGCAAATGTAAGTCAATCGAACACGCCACACCATCACCCTATCCCAGGGTGGAGGATGGTAGTGCACGAGGCAAAAAAAGGGGTTGGTTTTGGAATCATGTGTTGTTCTTTTATTTTCATTTCCCTGTTTCGCTTCAGTTCTCGGTTCTTGGGCAAATGGGAAAAGAAGAATGCATAACACCTTCCGCACAAGGCAACTCTTGCCCGTCTTGGTTTTTTTGTGTGTGTTGCTTTTTGCTACCCATTTTCAAGCAGGAAAGTCAGAATTGCGTCGTTGCATGTTTTTTGCCCGATTGCTGGGCTGTTTCTACTTCTTCTCGGCTTGCTTTGCAAAGTGAATTAATGCCAATCGACGGACTTTGTTGGCTATAAATCCACGGTGAGGTAATTTCCGAAAACTTCGCGCTAACTACGGGTAAGGGTTGCTTCCACGGTGAGTAGGGTAGATTCGTTAGCGGTGGCTTCAAAATGAAAGTGAAACTTTTTGAATAACTACGATGTTTCGATTAGATGCATAAGGTCCATCAGAATGTTAATCTAGTTTAAAGTTAGCGCATACAACATTCTTACAAACACCTGCAGACAAATTAACTGACGTTTTACTATTTTTGGTACAGGACATCTTATGTCAAACGCATTTACAACAGATTGACACTTGTCAAACCGTGTTGCCCTATAGCGCCATCTATTGGGAGTACGGAGACGCCAAACACTGGTACTGTTTGACTTTTTCACAAGCGTTAAACTCACTACTAGAAAGACTGAAAGCAGAAGAAGAGCATTAAAGATATAACTTCTACGGTTTTCTGTGCGATTACAATGTTATCCTTCAAAGATTCCTTTTTTGCACAAGTCCACAAAGCAAAGCATTCCGCATTGCACTTGGCTGTGATATCTTCCCCTTCATGTGTCATGTGATTTTATAGCTTTGGATCGCTAGATCCATCACTTAACTGTGAACGATTCTCCCTGCCATCCAAATAAACCTCTACCAAAAGACAAAAGTTTTTCCACAAATACACACAGAGAACACAAACGGAATGGTTGAAGTATCACCGTCGGCATGTAATTGGTAGTTTGTTATGCTTTTGTTGTGTTCTACGTTATGCAGATTTGCTGGTTACACGATCGTTGTCGCTAGTGGATTGTTTTTTTGTTGTTGAGTATCCTCTTTCTATCTATTTTGTATCTCTACTGGTTGGCTACTGCTTTGCTAGATAGCATCTTGTGCCGCGAAACGACGAAGAGGCTGCCTTTATTTTCGAAGAATTATTTTAATTGAGGTGCTCATGATCAGTGTGGCTGCGTCTGCGGTGGAGTACCAAATTTTCCTAGAAATTGTTGCAAAGTAACACAGAGTAATTGCACCGTTGG
>STHB01000011.1:4417841-4460727 GCA_018908115.1 Anopheles rivulorum
GATACGGTTCCTAGCCTAGATGTCTGTAAGCAGCCGTTTGCCGAACGACATTTCGTTAAATCAAGCTAATGGAAGTGGTGAACTCAAGTTCAAGTTGTTAATTCATCGTCAATCATTCAGCGACTGATTTATGATCTAGTACGTCTCCCAGTGAGAGGGTCCATTGCTGAAGAAGCAAAAGCCTTTACAAATGGACCCCCAAGTTCGGTGTTAATGCAGTTTTGGCTTCTTTCGGGGATGAAAAGTGTGCGTCGTGTTACACAACTACGCATGGGCTGTGTCAAAGAGTGGCCATCTACGCGGAAAATTATTACATGACATGTTCAATAATTCGTCTAATTGAATCGGCAGATAACACGAGCTAATGGACCAGCTTTAACCGTCTGGTAACCGAAGGTTAATTAATTACTGACGCGTACCAGACTCCGTACCAAATGCATTAGACTCACCCAAAATCTTTAACCCAAAAAAAAAGCAGGAAAAGATCCTCTGCGATTCAAAAACTCACCACCGGAAGAGTTCTTCTTGGAACGAGCTAGTTCACCACTTAAGCTAGAGCGCAAGCAAATCGCACGCTTAATGCAAAGCTCTCCGGTGGGACAAATTAACTCGAGCCAGTTCTTCGGTAATCGATTCCACAAACACACTGCACTAACCGTCAGCAGAAATGACAAACCACGGAATAAGGAACTTCCGTGCACGATAATCCAACTCAAAGTGGTCAGTTCGGGGTGTAGTTTGTCACGTTTTTCGCCACGCATCACGTACGTACGTATGTACGAGCTGCTCCACGGGTATCGTTCCCAAGCCCAAGTGGAAGGAACAAATAATGTCATCACCACCGAAAACGGCCCCTGTCGTGTTGGAGGCGTTGGACGATACGCGGTTGGACATACAAATAGCGTTCAAACACAACCCAACGGACGGTCAAGTCACGTCAACCAACGGGTGGGAAATGCTCCACAAATACAAGGTTGAACATCGAGTTGAGCATATATACCATCGGGAGATTTTGCCAATTCATTGCATTTCGTTCCCAACCGATGAAACTTCTACGGTCTAGTTATACACGTCCACCGGTACATACCAGGGTGGAATTATATTTAATTAACTAAAACTACGCATCAACATTTCACCTCACACGGGAGTAAACAAAACAAGGCTTACCCTTTCCCCCCTTTGGGGCATTCTCCCCTCTCCACCATCTCCTGCTTTGAATAAAGAGGTGACTGTCGGGATTAACCCTTATGTGACACCATTCTCCGTTTCCCGGGCGTTTCCCGGTTAATGTGCGGAACCCCGTGTTACCCGTCGCACGGTAAATAAAACTAATGATACTACGCGTTCCCCGTCATCATCATGACACCGGTGACAATAATTCCAATTCCAATGCCACGGATAATCAAACATTGTCACATTTCGGGACAGATTAGTCACCTTCTCCCTACGTTTTACACGGTGTGCCTGTGTGTGCCTGAGTCACACGTAGCATAAATTTTGTAGCCATGTAAACAAACCCTGCTGGAAGGAAGCAACTGGGAACAATCAAGCCACTGTATCGAGAAAAAGTGACAGTTGTGACAGGAAATGGTGTGAGCGTGCACCGTGCGTTGCCATTATGGCGTCATATCCTGTAATATACCATCTAAAATATGAGGAACTCTCCATGAATTGGATAGAAAAGTACTAATCGCATTCTAAAGCATCCTGCAAATTACTATTTTTTGTAAACTAAGTGCAATAAATGACAGATTTGCAAAGCATGGCCTACTTTGTGGTGCAGATTGCATACTAACAGGCTGTTTATTTTTGTTCGCTCTTTATCCACGAATGTAACATTCTGTTTTTAGCATGATACTATATAGTCCCATATTGCAAGCCTTACCGCTTCCTCTCACCGACTGGCCACCTTTCTGCTCCACACCACTAGCCAAACTATTCAAATAACCAACATACCGCCAGCTGCCAGCACCTACATATAAACGGTGCCTGCCTGCGATAGGGCAGGCTGATTAGAAATTAACGCTCCAGCTGAGGCATACAAATAAATCCTGCCCCCGGGTCGTAGGAACAAAAAAAAAACGAGGGTCCCACCCAGTGCACAGGGTATAACAATTAGCAGCAAATGTTTACACTACTCTAAATGGATACTTTCGCCTGTCTCACATCGAAGCAGTTGGTTACTTTTTCAATTTGTGTACCAAACGGTAGAGCGACAGCTCCTGCCGCGTGCGCTCGTGGGCTCATGTGGGCGCTTTTCATCCCAACCTCGACACCTCGGGTGACACACGTGTCACCGAAAATTACCGTCTTTGTGCCGAGTTCCCCAAATTTCTCGTCGGTAAAGTTTGTTTGTGCGTATCGGAAAAAAGGGACACCGTTCCCGTAACGTAACCAGGCATTCCACCCCCCCCCCCCCCCCCCCCCCCCCCCCCCCCCCCCCCCCCCCCCCCCCCCCCCCCCCCCCCCCCCCCCCCCCCCCCCCCCCAACCCACCACCTCCTATTTACCTTCACCGCATTCCTCCCTCCCTCTTCCCCCCCAGGGGAGCGATAAAGATATCAAACCGCTTTACGCATCCCGGAGCCGATCAAACGATGAGAAACTACCCTTCAACCCAGGGAAAAGGGTCCTGCAGGTCCTGCTTCCGATGGTTATTCGGGAACCGGTTAGGGTACCGTTGTGCATGTGCGTTAGTGTGAATAATTAATCGCGTACGTGTTTGCTTGTCGCGTGCATGTGCGTGCTATCGGGATCGGGGTGGATATAGCCAGTCCTTGCCAGACTATCCTGGAAGTTGTCGTCCAATTTCCAACCATATGATACACTCCCGCAAAACTTGGTTTAGTGGGTGGGTTGGGTAGGTTGTTTTTTTCCTGTGTCACCAACAACCGGGACACATTCGGGGTTCGAGATCGACCACATGTACACCATGTGTGTGTATGTGATAAAATAAAAAAAATGGCTCGATAAATGAAATAGAACATGATGTACGACACTGCTAAGCCTAGTGCCGTGTCCGGGAGGAAAACAAGGTGACAAGGTGATGATACAGGTGTGCCATTGGCAATAACCAAAACCTCCCGAACAAAGAACCTTCGTTCGGTAGGCTATTCGTACCCTGGGGTATTGGGCCAGGTAGAGGGAGAGACCGAGAGACCGGATGGAGAGAGAGAGAGAGATCCAACGGGAACAACCGGGCACGGATAAGCACGGTGCCGGTACTTATCAAGAACGCATTAAAAGTTCACATTAGAAACCGAACCGAAATATCCTCGTTTATCTCCCCCTTAACTCCTCCACGAAGCTCCCTAATGTCCTTAAAATATTCATAACCATCACCAAAAACTGCTCCACAAAACTTTCGGGGCACGTTTTCCGGCATGCGTGTGTGTGTGTGTTTGTGTGCGGAATTTTCACCCATGCACGCAGGGTCGGCACAGTGGGCCGGGAAGTTATCTATCCCGAAAATCCCGCACCAGCCGTGATAGCAACCCATAACACCCCTCGAAGGAAAATAACCCCTCGGGGGCAGGAGGAGTTTCGTGAAAAATGACGCACTTCATTATTAGTTTTCCATATCAGTGTGCTTGCATCGGAATTAATGAGGCCCGGGTATCCTACTGTACACGCAAGTACGGGACGAAATACGACCAGCCAGCAACTACAGCACAACATCATCATGCGTTCGTTCCGTGCGTTCCACAATCAATACCGCTTGAATGCGGTGTGTCTCTTCCTTGGAAAATGGCACTCTGCAGCAAGGCGTAGCCGTGCAAGCTTACATAGCTCACCAGTGTGTTGGTAACCGTAGCAACGGACGCAACGCTTTCCATAGCGATGTGTGTGGATTTTTGGATTCAATTATCAAATCCTGGCCGGTTCTTGTGACTCGACCTGCTCGACACCGATATCGCATCCTGCAGTATATGCGTTCGGCCGGAACCCAACATTCGGGATGGAGTTGCATAAGAGTACCGAAACACCAAGCACAGCAAAGCCTACTACCAAACAGTCCGGTAGCGCAAAGATGTACTTCATAAATTATACCATCACATTACGGACACGTGCGAGTAAGTGCTGGTGCCTGTGTTGAGGGTCAAAGAGAGGAGATAGATTACAGCTTCGAATGATTCGTTTTTGGAGCAGCCAGCTGCTAAGCGTTGGCCGAGTTACCGAGGGGACTGCGTTGGGTTGAGATTTATAAGCAGTTCCCGGCAAACCGACCGTCATTGGATACTGGAATATTGGGACAGTGTGAAGTTCTAAGCGAAACCAACCTAGTAGAAAGACCAATCTGGTGACTACAATGTTCTAACGCTGCAGCTGTGATTATTTAATATGCACCAGTAATGAATGATCTATGATGGCTGGACCACACCGGCCGTATGCATATTTCATGACTTCACCAAATGCCGGGGACACTCCCGGTCGGAAACTGAAGGATGTCCAATTTTGTTGTTGTTGTTGTTTTTTTGTTCTGCTCTGGTCTGTGTTCCCAATTCGTGCCTCGTAAATCTTGTCAAACTCGCAGTGTGGCAACACCTTGAGGTTTCCAGGTTACAGCACAGTTACAGATTAAAGTGACACTAACTGCAATTGGAACGATACCACATTAAAAGTACCTTACCATCCGTTATATTTTATTGGACACAACTTTTTGACAACATTCTAGTTTCTCAAAAGGTCTCAAAATTCAGAATATCTGGAACTCCACATTCTTTGAAATGAATGTCTAGTAATATTTTATTGGAGTATTTAGACGACAACTTTTAGACATTATTTTCTAAAGGCAGCTGTGTTAGTTTCTCAAAAGATCTTCAAATCCTTGATGATGTCCAGAAGATCTGGAACTCCACATTCTTCGATACGGATGACTCAAAACCTCACTAGGTTTTTCGTGAGTCATCCTCAATACTAAAGGTATTGTTCCAAAATCGCTCCAAACAGTGCTTTGACGATATGTTGAAACAAAATATCTTAACTTCTTCAGAACACTACCACATTGCATTCTTCTCTGATCCAATTTCACTTTGCCATACTGCTTGCAACAAATGAAACCAGTTTTCTCGTAAAAATCGAAACCGGTAGCAAAGTTCTCACCCAATGAAACCGGTTCGTAAGCCTCGACCGGTCGCTTTTCGCTACCGTTTCTTTCGAGCGCACACACCGACCAAAGAAAGAAAGAGAAAACGACACCAAATCTGTTAATGGCTGCAGAATGGTGTACAATTATCTCATCATCGATTCTAAACATGTTTTTAACACCCGTGGTTTTGGCTGCTGCTGCTGCTATCTGGTGTGCAGCACATTTGCCTGCCCTGGGGACCGTGTATCCACACGCGAGAGCCGTAACTGTCGGGTCGATTAATTCGTTTTGTGCAAATGGTGCTTTTAGTGGGGACACGATTCCACGGCGCCATTCCTAAATCATGCCTTATCGCGCCAATTCTTTCCCTGCTTTCCCCATTTCTGGTACATTAAATTTTGGGCATTACATTTAAAAAAGATTAGATATGAAATATTGGCTCATTTGGCAGGTTTGCGTTTTGCTTTTCTGCTCGCAAGAGCATCATGACATGCAGCAAAGGGACATAGTGGTAGTGTGCGGGACTTAGATTGCTTAGTGTGCAGCAATCTTTTATTGTGCTCCTTATCGCCAGCATCATCACGTGTCCAAGCTGCTGGAAAGGACCTTTTTGGGACAATCGCTGCCTTCCTTCACAAAACGGCGCTTTAGTTATTGTTTCTAATGTCGATGAAGCGAAAGAAAACGGATCACCTAATCCATCAACCGTACAGCATCACCATTTCGCAGATACATGTGTGGCCACACCCCCATCCCCCTCCCCTCTTCCAAACGATCTTCTCCCTCATTACTCCCGGAGCCGGAGACGGGTTTTTCATCGAACCCAAATATACAGACAAAACGAAAAAAAAAACCTTCCACTGAGCACAACAGAGGGAAAAAACCAAAATTGTGAATATAACGCACACCCGATCGAGCATTTGGGAGGGACAAAAAAGGCATACACCGGTGCACGAATTTATAACCCGCCCCGCTTATCAACAATTTATATGCGCATATATTTCATCCATGAAATATAGAAAACACCATGAATAAATTCCGTATCTATCATTCGACAGCGCTTCGACAGCGGCGCCTGAGCGCCAACCGCTTTGTCCAATGCGTCCAATGTGTGCGGCAGATCCAGCTACACGGAATATGCATACAATCGTGTTATACGCCGCCACACATACACAAACGCGCGCGCGCTCAGGACGTACGCAGGACGTTGGTCAAGCCAAGGTATATACATGTACGGTGTGTACCACTATTGCCCGCAAGTTTTCCATCAATAAAAGCTCGCTTTTCCCTTCCCTTCCCCCCGCTATCTTTCCCCTTGTCACTCTCTCTTCATCCATTTTCCAGCACGATGGGTGTCGGTTGCCGGGCAACCAATCCTTTCCGCGTGGTTGTTTTTCGTGCGTCCAGCTTTGGCGCTTTTGGTAGGTTGATGAGGTGTTGCGGTATCGATTTGGACCCGAAACCAGCGTGTACTCCGGTGGCCTGGACACAGCTCTCAGCTCAATTTATTGGCCACCATCCACAGGCGCTTTACTTGCTTTCGCATTTAACGCAAAAGGGTACAAGGGTACGCATACTGCGAAGAAAGTGGTTGGCAAGCGAAACGCGTGTGGAAAAATAAAATTTAAAATAATATTAATACATTTAAAAGTAAATATTCTTCTATCCTTTATTGTGAATTTGTTTAATGTTTTATGATAATTAATGCTTTTTGTTAATATATAGAAAAAATAATCGCTTTCACTCGCTGACAAGGTTTGGTGTCCACTGACAAGGGGTAACATGGATAACCAGCGTATCCAGCTTCCCATTCCCTGTGTAAAGGGGTGAGAAAAATTGGCAAAATATTTCCATCACTTCTCTACCTGCCCAAAAGGAAGGTTTGTGTGTCCCTCTCTATGTGTGTGTCTATGTTGGATGGGGTATAAAAAAGAAGTCCAACAAACCGCCCCAAACTCCGATGCAAACAGGTGCTTGACCTGCTGTAGCCCGTCAGGAAAATTCACCATCCAATAACTCATTTCCTTGTTGTTTTCCAGCACCGCAGCAAGCACCATCATGCAGGGAAACTTTGTTGAACTCCTTCCACCCCTCCTCCCTCTTTCCACTCCCTACGAGGAAGAAAAAGGGATGGGAAAGGAAAATGAATTTACACCCTGCAACGCAACCTTCAACCTTTTCCCTCTTGTTCAGCATCAGGTCCAGCTGATGTTTTCGTAAGCGTGTGATCCCGCCCGTTTGACACGTTTTGTGTTAATATTTTTCGGAGAAAAGTCCCCTACACCTTCGTATGATAAGGGGGGGCGGGCGTCGGTCGAATGAAATCGAACGGTTCGATGGAAATGTTGCAAATGTGTGCACATACATTCATAGAGAGAGGAAGGGAGAGAGAGAAAGAGAGAGAGAGAGGAAGGGAGAGAGAGAGGAATGTATGTGTATGTGTATGTATGAAAAATATTATCCTTGCGGTCATGTTCTGCTGGACACACAAACACACACACACACACGCACAGGAGAGATGGCCGGAAACGGGACAACGGCGAATGACAAAGAAAAATGGATTCTTGTTGATGCTGTTGTTGAAGTTTCCCCCACCTCCCGAAGGATCCTCAGGAAGGATCCATTTAAAATCCACAGGAACTACAGGAACGGCAAGGTAGAGAAGAGGGCGAAAAGAAGAATACATTGATTGGCATGTTCTGCATCCTGCGTATCTGTGCTGCCCAGTTGCCACTGCATAATCGAGTCGCTTTCTTTCACACCTGTTCTTCGGTGTTTTGTTCAACCCGTTGTCGAATGTCGAAGAAGGGACGAAGGTTTTTTGGGGAGGATTTTGTTAATTAAAACTGAACCTCAAAAAAAAAGGAAAAAACAGGTCATCCCCATCTCTCTCTCTCTCTCTCTTTTTCTCTCTGTGCTCTGGTGTAAACCACAACAATTTATCTCTTCACGTTTCGGTGTGTTTGTGTGTGTGTGCGGTGTAGTTGCGAAGTGTAGTTTTGGATGAATAGCAATTTTCCGAAAGTTAATTGAGGTGGGCTTTGTTGAACATGTTCAGCTCATCGAGCTGGAACGTATCGAATAAATATAGATCTTCCGCTATGGAAGATTGGAGCGTTCAATTAAAATAATTTCTCCTATCAGGATTGTCCATTTTGTCTTAACTCTTGTTATTTTAATCATTTTCTTTAGGAAGAGCTTTGATTCAATAATGCTGACGTCTAATTTTATGTAAATAGCAAATTAAGTCAAACGTCACTAAACGCCACTAAACGTCACCTGTCAAATATGACATAAACATTTTAAACACAATTTAGCTCTACTCTACCGTGCGGAAAAAATAAATCTCCTTGCACCTTTGCAATCATATTCCTGCAGCTATTAACCAAACCAAAACTCCAAAATAACCAAACGTGTGTTGGTAATAAAAATAAATAAAAAAAACGAAACACCCACTCGCATGTAGCACTCTCGATGCAATAAAAGTGAATCTCTTAAACCGATTACTAGCAACCCCGTTTTTGCCCTTTTGCCCGGTAACACTTACAACCGTTACCGCCCGTACGGCGCATTTCCGGTTGCACCGAATACGCTGAATGCGTTATCGAATCATTCGCTCCAAACGGTACCGAAATTACATTTCCCAGCCTTTCGTTTGCTCGCCGGCTTCGTTTGCGCCGCCTCGAACTCGTTGGGCAAGCAGACGGAAAGCAGGTGCACAAGGGTTTGTGGGAAATTTAAACAACCGTCCTCAAACGGCACCAGGAATGGCTGGGAGTTCGAGGTTCGAGTTCATTGTGGTTTTCCACACGTACTACTTTAAATCGAAGCTGACGGTGAAAAGTGTGGTTAGGAAATATATGTGGTTGTGAAGGAGAAAAAGAAGAAAAAAACGGTATTACGTGCTGGTGTTATTGTTTCCTTGGGTATGGTGTTTTATAATAATGTTATTTAAAATCATTTACAGGCGCAATGGTGAAAAGACAAATTTTAATGTGCCAAAAAAAAAATGAAGACCTTTACAATCTTCATTAAAACTGTTACAGGAATACATTTCGATTCCTTTTTTGTTTATCGACTACCGTATTTTATCTTTAAAGCAAAGCAACCCATGCGACCGAGCATTAAGCAAACATCATTGACAGCCCGTTCCGATCGGGAAGCTATAAAGTTTTTTTTTTTTTTTATTATGTTAGAACGGAACAGGCCGTATTAGAAGCTATAAAGTTTAATTTGATTGCAAAATGTGATCCAACCCACCCATCAGGTGATAAATTGCGTTTCCCGGCAAACGTCGTACTTCTCCTATCCCGATCCAGCTACCAGCGTTGGTGCGAATGTGACACACCTTAAATAAATGAAGCAGAGACGTTGCAAGCAAAGGGCGAAATAACAAACCTGCCAACAATAACAAAAAAAAAGAAAAACGTTAAGGAACCATAATCTCAACACCGCACGTACGCACTCGTACACACTTTCATCAATCATTTTGACGTGACGATACGAAACAAAACTTTGTTTCACTTTACTTGCGTCGCGTTCGTGAAGCTGGCTGGGCGCCTCCATCGCATCATCCGTGAATGACCGGGCGTCTCCATCGGTGTTATCGCCCGTACCGTCAAAAACTTTAATTCACTGTATTTGGGGGGAACGTAATAAGCTGCCCGATATTATCTGCCAAAACTCGAAACGAATCTTTCGCTTCCTCTCGCTTATTTTCGCTTTCCTACATGGTGGAAACGTTCTTTCTCCATCCCGAGCGCATTAGCTGCCTAATTTAGCCACAACATGGCACACTTTTGTCGGTGGATTACTTCTACTTCGCAAACGCATCATTCAATCGATAGGCCGTGTTATGACCAGGGTTTGGCAGGGTTTGCCTGATCTAACTGATACCCGTACACTGGTAATAGATGAAGTCACCAACAAGTTTGCTCACTGTGGAGCAAAAAACTTTCTCTTACAGCAATAAAATGCATTTGAAAGGCATTTTTTTGGTGGGGGGGGGGGGAGGTGATGGGTGATATGGGGAAAGTATTTTCGTGCAACCACACTGCTAACACCACAGCAACCGATTGAGTAAGATTGATTGTTGCGCCGGAATTGGGCTGGTCAACCAAGTCAACCTGCTCGACGACACCGAATCGGTTGATTAGCTCCACAAAAAATGGGCCCATTGGTGGAAAGAAGAACTGGAAGTGAAAGAGGGCTTCGTTTTTTTTTTTAGCAAGCATCTCCCGTTCTCTCTCAAACATTAGCAGCGCTTCCATTAGCTGGCGAACTGGTGGTAATTGCAAAATCCTGCTTTCTGTGCCAACGTCCATTCATTCATTACACAGTGCGACAAAGGCGAAATTGATCGATGGATTGCAAATGCTCACGCCGCAAAATAATGAATTGAATAATGGCTGAATATAAATGGAAATATTTTGTTATCCGATGGAAAATGGATACATAGCCAGATGACGACATATAGGAAGGTTTCAGAATTATTTTCTACAATTTTTGAGAATAAATCCACCCAAAAGCTTCCTTTCTGTACGATTACTGCGTTTAGTAGATAAAACGAACACTTGAAACAGTTTGTTAGTAATATTTAACACACATCATTGCATACTGTTAGGCGCTTGACAAAGATATGCATCCTTGGGATGCGAAACTTTACATTTCACTGAAGCTCTTAAGGTTGGTTCCGCGAACGCTAAGCGCTCGGTACCATATCCCACAGCAGATGCTCACTTCCGTATCAAAGTGTTCTTATGGTACGGTTCATTCCACTACAACTCCTACTTCCTCACTGCAAACGGTGCTCATATTTTCTTTCCATTGAATGAAAACTTTCAAAAGCATACGCTTGTGGAATAGCAAGAAAAGTATTTTCACTTGCAACACAGCAAGCAACTCCTGCAACAACTAGTCGACTGCTAACTATCTCACCGAGGGAGTTGACTAGGAAACGAACCGAAACTTCATCATCTTTCACGTACCCAGGATTTTTTTCCCCAGCGGTACAGCACTAACGATGCTTCGAATGGTGAAATATTTCAACTTAAGGCATTTCCCACAAAAGGGAACCAAAACTACCGCACAATACGCGCGCGAGTGCACGGAAAGCGCGAATATTTCTTCTGGTGGAGCAAAAACATGATGAGAGTACTCCCTCACTGCGACGAGGAAAAGCCGGTACGGTTTGACTGTTTTCCACGCGGTTTTTAAGCTATGGTGGCTTCACCGTTGGATCCGTACGAATGCAAAGTAAATGAGATTTACTGTAGTTTACTATCGAACGTTCCAGATAGAGGGCTTTAGTTTCACGTGCTGTACAACGCTTCAGTACTGCCGTTGGATGAGTCTTTCCCCAGTGCGGGAACGACTAGCGACTGAAGTAACTTAGAGTATGGGGAATTATGAATTTTCTACCACCGGCACACGAAGGGCATACCAAATCTGGCATAGAAAAGTCGAACCTCTGACGCATGTCATAAGGTTGTTGAAAAAATCTTTCCTATTTCATATATCTTGAAAAGCCCGGAGTCTATGTTGCGCCTAAATATAGGCAATGTGACTTACACGGTGGTACATTCTCAACCATTATACTTCTTCTTCGCTGTTTTATTTGAATATTACTATATTCTACTACTTTTGTGTACCTTTCAGAGATAAAAAACGATAAAACATTTATTTATACCCTTTTGACTTTTATAGAATCCAAAAATTTTAAAACCAACATAACTTCCCACCAAACCTAGCAGCCTTTTCACTGATAATGGCGTAACACAGCACCACCCTTAAGAGTGGTGAGGATCTTTTTTGTACGGATTTCACATTGCAATCGCAACGCAACATCGCAACAAGTCTAATCAAATGGTGCGCTCGCCGGAAAATGAACAAACTGAATGTGACTTGACAAACCGTTCCCCGCTGCGAAACATTCAAAAGGAACTCTGTGAAGACACTTTCCATTGCTAATTATGTGCTCTCAAATTGCAAACGGAGTGGATCGGTGACAGACGCAAAAGCATTACAAACAAACAATTGTAACAATTTTCAATCAACCCATCGATGTGTAAAAGTCGACATGACGGTTTTCCACGAAACAAAACCAACATTCATTAGCGTACAAATAGGCAGCGCAATATTGTTTTATTTTTTATGGTTGCTTATTGTATTCGCACACAAAAGCGTGTTGCATTCGCTGCCTTCAACGTTGCCCAGTGTGATTAAAATGGAATGGAATAAACATCAAAAGCGATATGAACAATCCGTCTATATTCATTTTCTAGCAGCTAACTCAGTACAAAACCAATATCTGATATTCATATAAGCTAATGTTTGCTGTGTACAACAGGCCTTCTAAATTATTAGTTAAAGAAGAGGAACATAAAAGAATTTAAGATAACGAAATAAATAGCGAATATAATATACGTATACATTATATACGTATTACAAATTGCATACTTTCAGGATATTGAAATTTAATGTAGATATGCAACTCGCATGACACAAATCAACCCTTGTGTGTCAAAGGATGATTCTAAATAAAACAAAAGCTTCTTTGAGTCGAAAATTTTAATTCCCAACCACAAAAGGCGAAAGAATGCGGCCAAACTACAAACTAAGCTTCTTTACACATACGCCTTTCGATGCACTTTTTGTTGCATCAAAAGATGCCCTTAGCAATTACGAAATGGAAGCCATTTTTCACGAAATTTACCACTTCACTATTTTGTTTGTGTGTGTGCGCCACAAATTAAGATGGTTTAATTTATTCATTGACTGCAACGTTTGCTTTGCTTTCCCCCAGGGGGACACTAATTGGTAATTTTCCTTCCAGTGGAAAAATGGCCTCCTTTCATCATGGGGAAGGTTCTAAGGCGCAAATAAAAAAAAAAGAACAAACCGTACCGTAAATCCCGCCAAAAAGGCAGAAATGAATGGGATCCTCCATAAACTATAAGAGAAAGTAAAATGCAAACCGTTAAAGTTGGTTCCTGCAGTGCATATCCGTCCCGCCAGCGAAGAAAAGCGCCAAAGCAGGAACACAAACGAAAGCCCTGTCCGATCGTAAAGTACCACAAGATCCGGGCACAAGATCGGCAGACGCTTTTCCGTCTTTTCTTTTACGATTATCCACTCCGGTCCATTTTCTTTGGCAGCTTAATTTGCTGCTACTGCAATTTGGGAAGTGCAGCCACACATCGGATGGCCAACCGTCCGACCCGGTGTAGCGGGGAGAATCGGGAGCGTCGGGACAAGCAAGCCACAACACAAAAAAAGGCGACAATCATAAAACGAGAAAGAAAAGGACCGTGGCTGTGCACTACCCTGAAACCCAACAGCGTTAACCGTTCGGAAGGGAGAGTATCATTTTCGCAAGAGTCAGCACCCGGCGCTCAGCTCGCATGGAACGGATGAAAGTTGTAAATTACAAAATTTGCATTTAAATAGCGGCAATAAAGCAACGATTCATGCTCGGTTTGCCACGGTTGCCTCGGTTTGACCGGCCGGTTATGCTGACTTTTGCCATTTTTGCAAAGTTCTATCGTCTTGTTGTTTTCAGTTTGTGTGTTATTTTTTCTTTCGTCGCTGTAAAGCTTCTTCAGATTTTATAGATCCAGCGCAAGCACAGTTTGTGCAAAACCCCAAAACCGAGCATTCGTTGTGATTTTTGTTTGCATTGGAAAAATCTTTTTCTGTGGAAAATTTTCTTTCCTCTTTCACATCTTTCTGTATCTTATTGTGCTATTTGCTTAACGGGATTTGTTTTTGTTTTCTTATTTTCTTACAAATAAGAAGCACTTCGCTGTAATTATCTATTTTTAAAAAGTTGCTATCCTTAAAGACCAAAACACAGAATGGAATTTGAGATGGAAATGGTAGTTTTGAATTACAGTAGGCGCCTAAAAGTATGCAACGCGCAATGCAGATGATAGTTTGCTGTCGTTTGAATGGAATTAAAATAACGGTTTCTTTCATGTTATGCTTTGATAATCACTAGCACTATCATCACTTTGTTGCATTTGTGAAGACTAAAAAATAAGATTATCTCTTAAAATGTATCTCTTAGCTAAATGTTACATACGAAAAAAAAAAACTTTCACGTATATGCAATAAATACCCGCACAATGTAGCCTCGTACACACACTTACGGTGCAGACCGAAAAGCAACTTCCATCCGTAACAGCTCCCATAAGCATCGCAAACGTCGAACATTATCATGATCGGAAAGTTTGTTACATTTTATTGCATCCCCATACCCATTCGCTGCCCATTTTGCGTACAGCAAATAAACGTACTGAAAGAAGGAGAGAGAGAAAACACACATCTCCATCCGTACTTCTTTCTGCGTAATTTCTTGCGTGCGATAACGCGAGCATAACAAACGGCACAGCGGTGTTATTTGTCCTTCAACTTTGAATAGGTTTTTTTTTCGTTGCTGCGGAGAGTACTGCTGTTTTTCGAACGAGATTTATTTGTTAACCACATTTTATGTGAGGACAAAGGAATGCACATGATGAGAACACGTTTCCCTTTGTCTATTGGGAAAGTTTTGTTGTTGCTTTTTTGGTTCGCTTTCCACTCCATGTGACGAGATTAGGTAGTGGACTGTGGTCAGTAGGCAAATATGGAGAGCCGATTTACCACAGCACAAACAACAACAAAAAAAAAGACAAACTCACCCAACAAACATAAATAACAATGGACGCTGCTACCCGGGAATATGGTTCACATTTGGCATTTTATGGTACTTTTTTAGTACTTGCTGTGCTCTTGCATCGTGGTCGGGGAAGGGGAACGATTTCTTTGCTTCGTTGCATTTCTTACGTATCTCGACCGAATCGGCGGAGGGTGAAAAGATATGTGAAAAGACATGTTTGGAGTAGAAAAATTAGACAAAACTTCAAGTGCTTGCGAAGCAGAGCATTCGGTCCCGATCGTGGGACGGAAAACTTTGCCCATCGGGCATCGGGAAACCCCGTTCATGCGGAATGGGAAAACGGTATGAATATTACAGCATTTGCTGACCACATGCAGCACACGTGCCGTACAGCTAGAACAACTGGCAATTCAAACTTTGTCACTTTTTCGAACCATCCCGTACCGCCCGCGTTTCGCTAGCAACCGGAAACGAATGCGTTCGATTCGAAAATGGGACAAAACTTTCCTCTCCTGGCTTGCATACGACCAACGGGGGAAAAGCAACCAAAGAGGAAAATAAATAAATGACCGATGTAATCGTGCACGGGGACAATATATTCCCTCCTTGGTGAGGGACGCTTTACTCTGTCAAAGTAGGAAACTTTGCCATATCACAACACACACACGCAGCCTGCTGTGCAAAGGGTTGGAAACCATATTGAAGTGCAGCTTCTATCTTCTACTCTAAAACAATTTTTCCGCAAACGATGATACAAGGGATGAGTGATTTGGAGCATTGTTTTACCCTCCAGAACTGCTTTCTTTGCGTTTTACGTGGTAAATATTGCTGATGAAGTAAACCCCTTAAATTCACTCACGCTTGACGATCTGATTCATTTGTGTTTGGGGTTAAAACTTTTCCTATTCGGGATCGTAGCAAACTTTGCCCGAGCGTTACGCAAATAACGATGAGATACAGTCGATCGTTGTTAGGGTGAGCACAAACAAAGGATGCTAGATAACAATGCTTCCACGAAAGGCAGGATTGGATGAGACATGTTTGCCTAATTGACAATTACAGCTCACAGCACAGTGACAGCTTGCAGAAGAAAATCGCGCAAAGATGCTAATCTCGTTTTGTGGATTGCATACTTTCAGGCGTGCGTAAGTGGATGCACGTGGGATATGGAGGGTAATCATATATTCAGAGCAAGACAAGGGCGAAACAGATCTCACTTGTTCACAACACAGGCTGGAACAAATAGATGGAAAAGCATGTGATCCTAATGTTTTGGAGGTTATTTGTGACTCCGATAATCTTATAACATGATGAGTCATGGTGATCTACACACTATGATGCTACCTTTCGCGACCGGAATTTATCGGAGTTTATTGGATAAATTAACACAAAAGGTGTCTTCAGCTACTCACAGATTCACCGCTGCGTTGTGGTATTTGAACGAAAAGCCTGAATGTATGCATTCTATTATCCAATAACGAACTACTCCATACTAATTGGTCTAATAGCATTGCCTTTCACCTGGAAGATGGAAGGTTTACGAGTATTGACAATAAAAGGAGATTAATGATCCTTTGCATCGCAATTGCATACTTTTAGGCGCTTTACAAATAACTAACTTTGTTGTAGATAGGAAAGAAGGCTTACCTCGTAACGGAATTTGCACACTATCAACATGCTTGTTTCTTCATTGTGTTTCATATTCTTCTTTATTTATGTTCTCCAAACATTCCTACTATTCCACTGACCGCGTGTGTGCGTCCATGCCAGATGGCCACATCGATTGCTTGTACGTATCCGATTGATATTATCGTCCCCATTTAACACCTGCCGAATAAATTCCAAAGTTCACTTTACGGGTGCGTTCCATCGCTAAAAGTACGTGTAACAGGTAAGAGCTATGTATCATGTATATCCTATTACATTACACGACGTCTTTGGTGAGCTTGAGTTTTTGTTACTCGTTATTCCTAGTGCAACTACCATTATATAAAACAGATAATTACACCGAATAATAGTTGCTTTGTTGTTTTAACTTACTTTCGAGGATAAAATCAAACACGGCTCGATTCGCTACCGCTTTAACTGAGGCCAGCTTGAAGCTCTACCTCAAAGCTTTGGGAAGAAATGGTTATGAGTGGGGTGTAACGTTGGTATAAAATTTGCCCAACTGGAATGTAACACCATATCGGTGGATAAAACTCTAACACAAACGATCCCGGTGGATGATGAAGTGAATTCCTATTACATATTCTATACTAATATCAGAAGTCCTACGTGGGAATGGACAAGACATGATCAGGAAAGGGAAGGAGAGGGTGTGAGAGTAAAAGGGGGGGTTTGTTGTTTTTGTTTTTGTTTAGTCAGCACTTGGTGCCATACCCTACAGCTAAAGGTGATTTTTCATCTACAGTCTTGTACTCTACGCTTTTACTGAGCTGGTTTGCTTTTTTGGCAATGGAAAGTAAGAATTCTTCAGCTACACACACCATTAACGTTCTGTGGCATGCTGGTACTAGGTGTTATATATATATATGTGACCTGAAAGTAGATCCCTTTGCATAAAATGTACAACACCTGTCCTGTTCGGTTATACGCTATTCAGACTCCCCAACTGTAAAGTAACCGGTGTACGCTAATGATCATGCCGTATTGCAGTGCGGAATCGTGTATCGTAGTACTACAGCCTAAGTATTGCCATTCTTGCCATTCTATCAACTAGAACCATAAAGCACACATACAGTACACACGTACGGTTTGTAGTTTTACCGACTACCGACCACGCCTGTTAACGCTGAGTAAAACCACCGACCCCCGTTTCCCGGGCTATCGGTTTTTGAACAATCAACTAACATTCAACCTACAACATATCCTAGCATGACAGAGAAATCGCATAAATGAAATCTGTTTTTTTCTGTTTCCTTTAAAGCTACTGAAAGAACTTCACCCTGACAAAAGCACCTCCGCACGGCTCCGCGGTCTCCGACGGGGAGAGATCCGCTGCTTTTGGATTGGCAAACAGAGAAAGCTCGTGTATCGTTCTAAAATCCTTAACACTTAATCGGTGGTTTGTTTGGTGGATGTCTGGATCGGTGACGGACACTTGGAAACTTGGTGGATTACCAAAACCAAAAAAACAGATGGACATTTAGACAGTCTTTCGTGGAGGGGTTTATCCGTTGAGAAGGAAGCATTGTATCCTTGGCCATAGCTCTATATATGTATGTATATATGTTATTCCTCCAATGTAGCAGTTGTCAAGCATTTTGGCATATCCGATTGTATATTCCTTTCGCGGTCTCTCTCGCTCTCTTCCGGGTGTAAGCTTTGTAGCTTGGAGGAGATTATCCTGGTAATGCAATTGTCTCCATCGCTTCCAGCACCCGGTTTGTGGTGCTATTCTGGTTCTTCCTTTCTTTGCATTTTTCAACCCATTTTGTTAGGTCCTTGTTTGTTTGTTGCTGTTGTTTGTTCTCGTGTGCACGCTGACGTAGAAGAAAAAAAAACAAAGATTGTGTGTAGGCACTTTCGAGCGAATGAAACGTCCTTTGTCGGCTGGGCGAACGCAAATCTTGGTGATGGTGTTGGTGCTACATGCTGTCGTTTCTCGTATTGATTTAATATGCTTGGAACCGGCTGGTGTTTCCGGTGCCTGGCACGCGTATCGACGACTCCCGGGGCACCAGCCGCTGCAGCATTTCGCATGTCATGTCGCACGAAGTAAATCGAAACGGAAGTAAAGCGGAGATGCGACAGTAGGGTGTAGGCCAGCATTCACATCACCAGACAGTCGTCGCACTCGCCCTGTGCATCGTCCTCGCAGTCACAAAAGCCACAGTCACCACCCTGGCCGGACTCTTCGTAACCGCAGCAGGTACAGCATTCCTCTTCCGCCTGCTCGATTGTCACTTCCTGTGTGGATACCTAAAACGATACGATAAACGGCAGCGGGTTTTTAGTAATCGCGCAACTACACAAACCTCTTACGAAGCGCCGTACCGGTTCGTTGCGGATCACACCCTCCACGTTAGCGGTCGCGCTGGACGATGCACCCGGGAACAACATTTCCGGTGGAAACAGATACGTATCGTAGTAGTAGTGGCTGTGCGTGACCTTGATGTGTTGCTTCAGCTTCTCCTGCGACTCGATTGGCATATCACAGAGCGGACACTTGAAGCTCATTACGGCAATTGCACGGTCGGGTTCCATCATGAAACCGTCCGTTCCCGCCAACAGCACTCGCACGGTGATGCACGTTGGACAGTAACAGCTCCCAAACTCAACAACCGTCCACACTGGGAGGTTTCGGGTCCGGCCCAAAAACCTTTACCATACGCTCGCACCACACGGTGGCTGTTTATCGAGTGGCATGATTGCAACCAGTTTGCCGTGCTGCGGAAACGAATCACACACTTGCGCACCGAATTTTCTTACGTTCAGTCTTCTTAACGTGCGCCCGTATGGTGCGAATCTGCTTCTGCTGGTGGAGGATAAATATAAACGGTTCAAAAATATGTTAACATCGTTTCGACTGTGCGGTATGCGCCTGAAGGTAGACAATTGCGTGCACTGACAGTATTTGGTTCGCACGCGCGTGTGTATGTGTGTGTGCGGCCGCCAGGAAACATCAGAACGTTGACACATGTAGTGTAAACTCTCACTCATAGAGGGCGCTAGCTAGCTGCACAACGGTCGCTCCACTTTATTTTCAAATATTTCTACACCATGGATTCCCACGATTTTCTTGCGTTCAACAACTACAGTTTTTTTTTATTCCTTTTAAAATGCTTATCTGTGTCATTCGCAACGCCTATCAACCCTCGTAACAAAACAAAGCATAATCTGCACGTTTTTATTACAGCCCGTTCAACGGTAATCTTATCTATATTTTCATGTATTAACAAATAACCTCCCACCGTTTATCGTTTTTTTTTTTTGTTGCTTAAAATATTGAACACAGCAGGGTATACGGAAGTGAATTTACTTAACTCGGCAATATCGATAAGCGAGAGCTAGCCGCTAATCCGTTGACCACGTGCGCGTTCGGAATACGAACGGTATCGGGGATCGTTTTATTCTTATACGTTAACCGTACACACAAGAACCTTTGTAAGAACAACATATTATACTCGTCTCGGCGAAGTTTCTTCGGGTTATGGATGGCAACTTGTTGCTCCTGCTGTTACCACATAGGATTGAACGTTTAAACGGTTTCTATTTAACAGAAACGCATACGACACAGTTTCAATGCACACGTGTGCACAAATATTCAGCAAATGGTAGCCAGTGCGGTCGAAAGCAACCTTGGCTCACATTATGGAGCAATCGAACGTACAGCAACTCGGACAGTCCGCACAACCGATGCAGTCGCCGCACCCGAAACAATCGCCACAGTCACAACAGTCCCCACAGGCGCCAAGTCCACAGCAACCTCCGCAACCGCACATGTCACACATGTCTCCACAGCCGCACAGATCATCGTCATCGCAGCAGCAACAACATCCATCCGTCTCTGCATCAACCTCATCGGGTGCCTAAAAAAGGGAATGCGACACACACACTCAGAACGGTCCCGATCATGTATACACAGGGTGTTCGGGCTCCAAAACGCGTACCGAAAGGGATGGTGGACTGGTGTGCACGGTGATGGGGGTCGTTCCAATCAACGCGAGGTCATTTAGCACCACCGGGACCTGCAGATAGGTATCGTAGTAGTACGCAACGTGTGCCTCTTTCACGTGCTCGCCAAGGGCATCCTGTTCGTCGAACAACGAGTCGCACAGTGGACACTTGAAATTCATTTTCCCTTTCGATTGCAGATCCTGTTGTTATGATCACAACAAAACACTCACATCACCGCTGTGTGCGCGTGTGTGTGTTTATTACAACAAAAGACACATTCGCGCACCGTTTTGTCCGCACAACATTACGCATCCGGCTGACGATAGAAGCGACACTAAACAGTGCTGACCCTACATCGCCAACCCGTAGATCTGCGGGTTTTGCTTCGTTACGCTGAACTGTAACCAACACTAGTGCAAAATCTTCAAGCGCCTGAAACGCACACGCCGAAACGTAACGTGCGTACGCGTATGTTTACGTGCGTTATGTTTACGCCAATGACATCACTCATTACGAATGATGCCGGTATTCGGGATCCCGGTAGGACAAAAATAAAACAATTATTACCCTAGCTCAACAGCGAATACCAGTTGGCGTACGGCAGAAACCCCCAGACAAACGGTTCCACAGTGCCAAACAGTCGTTAAACAAGATAATGCAAGAGGCCATGGATATAATACACAACATGTCGAATGTTATGTCGAATCGACTGAAAGCTAATCCAACCTAGATACCTAAACCGCTTTCGTCTGGTCGAGCGAAAGAAAATCCTTACCGTCGATAGATATGATGTACGTATCTGCTTTTGATTCTACTTACCGTCCCATCTGTTGTATATACCCCGCATCAGCAGTTAGACATCCAGTTCGCTACCGTATCCACCCTTCCAGGTTTAATCATATCGATGAAAAAAAAGCATCCGGCATTTTCATCAGCGCTCGGTGTATCGATTACAGGCGAAGGTCGATATACACCGTCACGTTTATGTGTGTTAAAAGTATGACGTCTAATCTAAGTTTTTATCCGAACGGATTAAGCAAAGTCATGGTCCGAAACACTTTCCTGGTATCGCTGCCAGAAATCGTTTTAATGCCCTCTGGCCACCGCAACAAATATGTCATCAAGAAGATAGAACGAATGGAAGGAAGGGTTTGGTTCACGCATTCCCTTTCCATCCTGTTACCCCGTTGTAAAGTGTTTGTTATACATAATTTTTATATTTTCTTCTTAATCACATTCTTACAGTTCTTTAGCATCAACAATTAAATCTCTTGCTCATCAGTTTCACCAAATCTAATAAATTAGCACATAACTAAAGAGAGAAGAAAAACAAAACCCTACCGATGAGAGCGATTCTCACACCAAACCTAAATCCGTGCGAATCTTAAAAGGAAACGAAGCGCGCGAAGGTACGACACGAAATGAGTCATTAGCTAGACGACGGGAAACATTGCTTTATACAAAAGTGGGATTGTTTTGTTTTTAAAGCCACAAGAGTTATAAGAAGCACTTACTGCCGAAAGTGATTTAACTTGTTTGCTACCGTTGTCCGCTTTCTGGATTGCTCAAACAAACTTCACGGTTCCTGCACTGCTGTATCCCGATTGCGGTTTTCTTTTTCTCGATTTTGAATTTACTTGGTAGCCTAATAGATAACGACCACATAACGGCCATGGTGGCGCTATGGTTTTGCTTTATGCGACAGAAAAATCAACACAATAATCCATTCCCAATTCCGTGGAATCATTCGTTAATCCGAAAACCGAATCCGTGCGAATTCGTCGTTACAAACTAAATCCCCATACTGTTACGGGCCATAGGTGTGAAGGAACCGGTGGAAGAAGCATTCCCGTTTTGTTGTTCGAGTTACGCCAGCGCATAAAAGTTCCTGCCCTCCGACTTACACTAATTGCTACCACTACACTTTCACTAGTTCGACATAGTTGTTTGTTTCTTGTTTTTAGTTGCAGAGAAACCATTTACAGTTGTTTATGCGTCGCTGAGCATAAATCCTTAAACCGATAGGGAGGGCAAGCGGCTTACACTAAACGGAGGAGAATTTGTTTGCCAGTTGTTCTTTTGTTTGCTTCTTTTGGCTAATACTTTTGACCACTTTTTTCCAAAAACTGCCCGTTAGCTGAGGCGCACGACGGCAACGGCAACGACAACGGAACCTACTTACTCACACACACACAAACCGAATTATGCTCCGTACATGTGCCGAAACATGATGTGGTCAGATATCGAGTGAATGCATCGTGCCTAAAATGAAAACAGTGTACAACAACGGTGCACGTGTTTGCAACATAATGAACACATTCAAAGCACATGCGGTGGTGATTCATATGGGTAAGCGTGTGCATGAAACGACTAATTGCTATCTAAAAACGAAACATCTTATCCTTATGCTGCATTCTTTGTTTGCCGGAGCGTGACGCAAAAGGGTATTCCGTATAACTTCACTGAACGTAAAAAGCGATTGAGATCTGGATGCCATCGAGCGAATGGGCCTATGTACAAGCTTGATGTGCCACCGTACACACATTAAGCGTGGAAAAGGAAACAAGACATCCATTGGCGGTTGTTTGATTAGATTTTGGTCCAAAATATCAATCAATCGGGTAAACGAGCACATCTCCTTCTAGCAAATAAATACGAAACGTTAGAAACGTTGATGTGTTGCACCGTAACAACACGAATCATTCGTGATTATTTTTCCACCTTCCTGACACACGGGAAACATTCTGCGGAATAATAAATTTTATAAAAAAAGGTTTGAAATTAAATTAATTAAAAAAAAAAACAAAACACTTCCATAATTGTACACAATCGAACGAGAAAAAGAGCAACAGTGCACATACAAAGGATGAAGTTGTATAAATAATATTATTTTTAAAAAATATATCGCTGTATCAAAATATTTTTCACCCGTTGCTAGGCAACAATAACGCACATTCTGGACATTTGGCGCTCCACCGGAAACACGCTTCCGAAAACGGAAGTAAACAAATGTGCTAAGTTTGAATTCGAAAAACGGACCGCTCATCAAACAATTAACGTTAGTGTGTTCCTTCCCTTTGCTGATGAAATTATTATACTGGGACCTTCTTCTTAAACGCTAATGCTTTCGTATGAGTGCGTATGTATGTGTGTGTGTTTTTTTTTTGTGTTGGGATGTTGGTGAGAGTGGGTAGCTTTTAATTTGTTTATCTCTTAGGCGATGATGCATATTCGGTTGTCAACCGGCGTTCACTATCTATTATGTGGTCGTCTTATGTTCTCTTTCTTTTCACTTTCTTTTGCTTGTAATTTGAAATCGTCCCGCATGCTACTACACCATCTGGCAGTGTGTATGTGTGTGAGTGTTGAAATCAAGGATCGTAGTTGAACTATCGATACAAACGGTGAAACTTTACACCTCTGGCCGGAAAGGTTCGGCCACGTGCACCACAGGGTCAAGGATCATGCTACACTGTGTTGTTTTCACTGTCCTTGCCGGTGTAAATCTACGGTAATACATGTGATAGTCTATATGATTCGCACGGCGTTTACTTTTACGGACCACTTCTGTTCCACGACACACCATCGGATAGCCGCACCGAACCATCCCGCCTCGTGCCGTTCGAAAGCGAAGAACAGAAGCTGGCCGAATGTGTTTTGTGTGAATGTTAAACAACGGAATCTTTGCGAATCCTAAAAGTAAAGGTAAGTAAAAGAAAGGTATGATGTTAAATGAGCAAATAAAAAAAAAAACCGAAACAAAACAGACTGTAAGCAAGCATACGCTTCCGCAATCACAGCGCATGGGATGTGCGTGCTGAGCAGTGGGAGTTAAGCAAATTAAACACTTTTGGTGAGGGATGAAAACCTACTACAGAGTTGGTGATGTTGTGAGGGATGGAATGCGACAAGATGCAAATGGTGAGAATGGGGCAAACATTAAGCATCGCAGTGGATGAAGAAATGATATTCAAGGCTACGGTTGTTAAATCTTTAACTCATTTCGTGGCATTTTGCTAGTATTTCATAATAGTTAGTAATAGTTGAAAAATTCCTACAACTATCTCGTGGATTATATACGCAGGAGTTACAGCTTAATTTGCAAGGAGTAAAATGGCCACATTTACTCAGGATAACTTTTAAACCGGATAAAGCTATCCTTTCAGAAGTTTAACCACCTTTCACAAAAGTAAAAAAAAGAATAATAGAGTCATTTATTTTGGTGTAAATTTTAGTTACTTGAGATTTGTGGTTTACTTTCAACACCCGAACTGAGTTAAAGATCGACGAACTAAGAGTGACAAGCCACACGCACGCAATTTTCGCATATGAATAAAATCAAAATGAACCGATGGTTGCTAACAAGAACGCACTCGTTTCTCTCCACAAGGGCGCATTAAACGAGAACAAACACTAAATCAATGGCGTATGTTACTTTAGTTCGCTGCCTCGTGTGTTTTATGCTAGAAAGATAGCATTAATACTAAATCTCAAGACGTACTGCGTGTGCTGGCCTGTTTTCATTTGTCAACGTTCATCCTATCACAATACAAGGCTCACTCGCTCGCTACATGAAATAGACGGACTAAGAGCGTTCGAGTTCAGCATGGGAAAGGGCAGCGCAATCGGCAGGCGGAAAAGAGAATCTGGAGCGCGTGCCNCAATCACAGCGCATGGGATGTGCGTGCTGAGTTAAGCAAATTAAACACGTTTGGTGAGGGATGAAAACCTACTACACAGTTGATGATGCTGTGAGGGATGGAATGCGACAAGATGCAAATGGTGAGAATGGGGCAAACATTAAGCATCGCAGTGGATGAAGAAATGATATTCAAGGCTACGGTTGTTAAATCTTTAACTCATTTCGTGGCATTTTGCTAGTATTTCATAATAGTTAGTAATAGTTGAAAAATTCCTACAACTATCTCGTGGATTATATACGCAGGAGGTACAGCTTAATTTGCAAGGAGTAAAATGGCCACATTTCCTCAGGATAAATTTTAAACCGGATAAAGCTATCCTTTCAGAAGTTTAACCACCTTTCACAAAAGTTAAAAAAAAAAGAATAATAGAGTCATTTATATTGGTGTAAATTTTAGTTACTTGAGATTTGTGGTTTACTTTCAACACCCGAACTGAGTTAAAGATCGACGAACTAAGAGTGACAAGCCACACGCACGCAATTTTCGCATATGAATAAAATCAAAATGAACCGATGGTTGCTAACAAGAACGCACTCGTTTCTCTCCACAAGGGCGCATTAAACGAGCACAAACACTAAATCAATGGCGTATGTTACTTTAGTTCGTTGCCTCGTGTGTTTTATGCTAGAAAGATAACGTTAATACTAAATCTCAAGACGTACTGCGTGTGCTGGCCTGTTTTCATTTGTCAACGTTCATCCTATCACAATACAAGGCTCACTCGCTCGCTACATGAAATAGACGGACTAAGAGCGTTCGAGTTCAGCATGGGAAAGGGCAGCGCAATCGGCAGGCGGAAAAGAGAATCTGGAGCGCGTGCCCAGCGGAAAGGGCACAACGGACGGGCGGGGCAAGAGGGGTTTAGGGTAGAGACAAAAGTAACTATTTACCACATGTAGTTCTCCGTCTGGGGAGCACGCATCACACCGACACCGCCACCTAGCCGGCGATAGTTCATACAGCCACACAGACGCCACTGATTCGTTTCTGGATCGTACACCTCGATCGTCTTCAGATAGGCAGTACCGTCAAAGCCACCGACAGCATACAATTGACCATTTACCACCGCTAGTCCAACCTGAGAAATAGAAACCCGGCTATTAGCAACCGTCCCTTTGCGGTGTAATTATGATATTGGGTTTTCACTCCTTACCCCACTGCGTCTGGACGTCATCGCGACGATCGGGCTCCAGGAGTTGGTGTGTGGATTGTACCGTTCCGCCGACGAGAGCTCCATACAGTCATCGCGTCCTCCCACGGCGTATATAAAGTTGTTAAACACCGCACAGCCGAGATGTTTCCTTCGCGTCGACATTGGACTGACGGCGCACCATTTGTTCTGTCGCGGATCGTAACGCTCGACCGTGTTCAGCGGACACTGGCCATCGGAACCGCCGATCGCGTACAGATAACCTCCGAGCACCGCCACGGCCACACCGAGCCGGCGCGTTGTCATCGGGGCCACCTTTGACCATTTGTTCTCCTTCGGATCGTATCGTTCGACATGATTCAGACACTGGACACCGTCCTGGCCACCGACAGCGTACAGAAATCCATCCAGCACGGCCACACCGACACTCGTGCGACAGCTGGTGGTTGGTGCCACATCACACGACCACTGGTTCGTCTGTGGATCGTACCGTTCGATGCTGTTCAGGTAGCTTTGACCGTCGTGCCCACCGACCGCGTACAGCAGATCGTTCAACACCGCCACGCCAACACCGCACCGTCGCTTGCTCATCGGTGCCACCATCTTCCAGTCGGCCGTTTCCGGATCGAACCGTTCCACCGATGCGATCGCATCACCCGAACACCAACCTCCGACCGCAAACAGCACCTCACCGCGTCGAGTCGGCTTTCGGGGACGTGTACGCGGTCCCTGCATTAGTGGACGTTCCTGTGGTAGCAACAGATAGTTCTTCGCTTCATCCACCAGATCCCGGCACGCTTCGTCGGATCGCACCAGCAGATCCGAACCAACCGTGCCGACAAGAAACTTTGGACTGAGCAGTGGCATCCGTACGTGCTGTAGCACCTGCGCCAGATGCTGTCGCCGATCGGCAACGTTATATTTGAGCCACGCCATAACGGCATTGAAAACCTGCTCCTCCGACCGTACGTTCAACTCGTCGCTGCATATGATGTCCACCAGCTGGCCAACCGGAAGCAACAGAAACTCCTCGCTCTCCATCACCTCCTGGAAGTTGTGCTGGGTGAACTTGTCCGCAATTCGCAACAGCTCGCGGCAGGAGTGTGTATCCGCGAACGCCCTGATGCCGAGACAATTTTCCGGATCGAGCTGGCGCTTCAGAAACTCGCAGCAGATGTCCTGTATTTCGGCCAGCTGCAGCAAGCAGGCGGCCGGTAGCAACGGTTGCACGTTCGATTCCTCTACCACGATGTGGGACGTGTAGCAGAAGTCTATCAGCAGCTCCATCGCGTTCTCGTCGATATCGCAGATGGTAACCTCAGTCTGGCGGGATTCTTCCAACTCGCCCGTAAACATCGCACGAAAGTACGGACTGCACGCGGACAGGATGACCCGGTGGGCGAATATTTTGCGTCCCTTCACATTGATTACCACGTCGCAGAGCTCCCGGTGGCGGCGCAACACGTTCAGCTCCTGCAGCGTCACCCGGGGATGCTTCTCCGAGGTGTGTGATAGTCTGCTGATGGGTGATAAACCGATAAAAAAAAACAGTAGAGAATTAAATTTTTGAACCCAATGGCGGTGAGAAGACGAAAAACAAAAACAAAATCAGAGCTCAACTTACCTCGCCGGTGACGGCGGGCGATCCGATATGAGTACGTCACCCATTCTGTTGGCCGCTAGACGCAGCGGGGCAGAGGCCCAACCCCACACGGTATCTATCTGCAAGGTAATGGGAAAAAAAAGATGAGAACTTTATATTATATTTGTACCACAATCAATATATAAAGTAAACAAAAACCAAGGAACCTTTTTCTTTTTGGAATGTAAACTGTCAGCCATAAGCTGCACGAACGTTACGTGAACCATTAAAAACCTTCTCCAAGCGACGTTCGGGAGCAGAAATTTGTACGTCCGCGAGAGACGAGTCGCAATTCGAACTAAGAACCTGTCCCTCACGCCTAGCGGAACTTCTAACGTTCCCCGTGCAAACTGGTTAATTCGTTAGCCCAAACCGTACGAATAGAACATGCGATAAAAGCACGGCTATTCTAAACGAGTTCCCGCGATTCGTTTCTCGGCCGGTTTCGGTCAGATGCAGCGCTCGGACCATGACCCGGTCCACCGATAACGGTGATCATCTTTCTGGTGGATGCTGCACTACGGCGTTGCATTGTGGTCTGTACCGTTTCAACAGTGAGGGACAGAAAAAATCCAAACTTTTTTGGCGTACGAATTTCTCGAGACTTTGTTCCTTTTTTCTAATTAATTGATTGTTGTGAAGTTTTACGATGATTTTCTTCCACTATTTTGTGTGTGAAACATAATTATGAAACATAACTATGAAGCAGTATATTGTATTTTGAACAAACGGAATGAATTTCATTAATTGCATCCCGATATACATGTTTTTTGCAGCATACTGTACGGATTAGCGCAATGCAATTTGGAAGCTATTCTGCAGAACTACAGTCGATGCGAACGAGAAAAAAAAGGTATCGTAGAAGCCGGCGATGACAGTATTGATCGTTCCAAACTACAAACAATGGCCGAAAAGGGGTTACAGCTTATTTAAGCTGCATTTACACATCTTCCACCTGAGACTTAATTTAGCTCATTCTAATGGTACATATTATGCACACTCTTATTCGGCGAACCTTGATATGATCCGAATGGGGCAAACGGGGCAAAATTTTTGCACGAATTCAAGCCGCTGGTTGCACAATTGCAACCCTTCGTTTCACGAACNCGTGCAAACTGGTTAATTCGTTAGCCCAAACCGTACGAATAGAACATGCGATAAAAGCACGGCTATTCTAAACGAGTTCCCGCGATTCGTTTCTCGGCCGGTTTCGGTCAGATGCAGCGCTCGGACCATGACCCGGTCCACCGATAACGGTGATCATCTCTCTGGTGGATGCTGCACTACGGCGTTGCATTGTGGTCTGTACCGTTTCAACAGTGAGGGACAGAAAAAATCCAAACTTTTTTGGCGTACGAATTTCTCGTGACTTTGTTCCTTTCTAGCTAATTAATTGATTGTTGTGAAGTTTTACGATGATTTTCTTCCACTATTTTGTGTGTGAAACATAATTATGAAACGTAACTATGAAGCAGTACATTGTATTTTGAACAAACGGAATGAATTTCATTAATTGCATCCCGATATAAATGTTTTTTGCAGCTTACTGTACGGATTAGTGCAATGCAAATTGCAAGCTATTCTGCAGAACTACAATCGATGCGAACGAGAAAAAAAGGTATCGTAGAAGCCGGCGATGACAGTATTGATCGTTCCAAACTACAAACAATGGCCGAAAAGGGGTTACAGCTTATTTAAGCTGCATTAACACATCTTCCACCTGAGACTTAATTTAGCTCATTCTAATGGTACATATTATGCACACTCTTATTCGGCGAACCTTGATATGATCCGAATGGGGCAAACGGGGCAAAATTTTTGCACGAATTCAAGCCGCTGGTTGCACAATTGCAACCCTTCGTTTCACGAACTTCATATACACACACATCCGCACACCCCCCGTTCCTTACCTTTGTAACTTTTTGTTCACACCCCGGCGGCGAGCGGAAGTTGGCTGCCCTCTCTCGCTCTGTTCCCTTTCCGTTCGTCGTCAACACCCTTTCCGCGCGTGGCTACTACACCTTTACGCGAAAAGAACACACTACGCACGAGCACGCACGCACGCACACCACCAACCGCAGGGTGTGTAGAGCGATGTACGTTCCGCCCAGTTGCCCACCACTAGGCTGCACTGCTTCTTTGTGAAGAATTTTTTTCACTTCCGCAAGGAAACCCGACGACTCCTTGGTTGAATTCGATTCAAAAATTTGACCAACGCGTGGTGGTAGCAGTGCGGCACACTGTTTGCGACGATGGTGGAACCATTTTTCCAGACGCAATTATGCGCACCGAGTGGGGCTGCTTTTCTCTTTTTTCACTGCTTTTCACACCTGCACACACGGGCACCTAATTTCGCACGTTGCGTACCGTTTCCCGCTGCGTACTGTGCACTTTCGTTTCGTTCGTTTCGTTTGTCCGGATCGGTTGTCTGCAGAGGTGCAATAAGTTTTGCACTTTTGCACCGCAGACAACGCAATTATTTGATTATTTCTCGAGCAATTACTTTTGCCTTCCGTCCGTCGTCCGCGAAAATGATGATGATGTTTTATTTGACAGCGCAGAGAAAAGCTTAGCCGTGGTTGTCAACGGTGCAGTATTCAACTCGAGCCGCCATAAACGCAATAACCGACATTGTTTAAATTTTTATTTAATTTATCGATTAAATACGCTGTTTCAAGCGTTTCGTATACGTTAAAAAGTGTTTTTATGTGAGCCTTATTTTCTGCAAAAGTCTTGTTGCGACAAACATGTATTTATGAGGAAATTAGTTTTCCAAACATTTATTATTCTTGCCCATCGAACCTCCCACAGTGACAATCGGCAGTTGTTTTGTCAAGAACGGAGAAAAAAACAACAAACAGTTTTGGTACTTCGGAGAAGAAAGAAAAGAGTGTTCTTGCGTTGGAATAATTTCAGCTAGAAAAGGTCTAAATTTGTTCCGTCGAAAATCTTTCCGTTCACTCCAATATGGAGGCTGTGCCGCGGATGCCGATGGTTAGCTTCGAGCTGAAAACGAGCCCGGAGCAGACCAACTTCGCTGCCCTGAAACAGGTATGTTTTGTGGAGAAGATGATTCATCATTTTATGCGGACGTCACTGGTTAAATTGAATTAGCGCGTTCCATATCATCCCGATGACCTCGATAATGTATTCTGTCTGCCTTTTCACAGTACATAGCGGAGTACTACCAGGAAGATCCGGCATCCTACTCGAAGGAATGCTACCAGCTCGAGCAACTGCGTGGAAATGCCGTAAGGCCTACGCGGGATGTAGAAGGAACGGCCACTATCCGTCGCTACTACTGCCAGCTGCACTCGATCCAGAACCGCTTTCTGCTGGGAACGGTTAGCGAAGGGCAGCAAATGCTATCGTTCCACTGGAAAGACCTGTACTCCGGCTGTGTACTCATGCGGTGGAACATTAAGTACGAGATGGCCGTCGTGCTGCACAACTTTGCCGCCCTGCACACGCAGCTCGGTGCCGCAGAGAGCCGATCCGATCCGGAGAGCATGAAGAAAGCGTGCACACACTTCCAGTGTGCGGCCTGGGCATACGGCTATGTGAAGGATAATTACGCGCTATTGCTGCAGGGTGATCTTTCCACGGAGTTGCTCATCTTCATGCAGGCGCTTTGTCTCGCCCAGGCGCAGGAATGCATCATGGAGAAAAGTTTGTGCGACAATCGGAAATCGGGCATCATCGCGAAGGTGACGGCACAGATTGTGAGCTACTACAATTCGGCACTGGCAGCGCTGCTCACGCAGAACGGGGACGATGGGCGCATTCAGGACATTGTCGGAAGCAAGCAGTTTAAGGAGTGGCGTCGCTATGTTCGATTTAAAATATCCTATCTGTCCTGCATACTGCTGCTGTACCAGGGACAACAGTCCGAGGAACAGCAAAAGATGGGCGAACGAGTCGCACTGTACCAGGCGTCATTCGATAAGTTGGAAGAAGCTCGCAAGGAATCGAAAGGACTGGCGCAGATCGAGCAGGTGAACGAGGCACTCCAATTCACAATGGACGTGGTGGAAGCGAAGCGAAAGTCGGCGAAAAACGAAAACGAATTCATCTATCACGAGGAGGTACCGGATCTGAGTGCCATTACCGCCGTACAGGGGGCGAATCTCGTGAATGGGATCGCTTTTAACGTGATCGATCCGGACGCAATGGGAGAGGACATCTTCCATCGGCTCGTCCCGATGAAAGCACACGAAAGTAGCTCCATGTACAGTGAAGAAAAGGCCAACCTGCTTCGCACGATCGGTTCGAAGCTGGACGACAAGGAGACGGAACTGCAAACGTTCATCGATTCGCTCAACTTGGACGCGATCGAGGCACCGAAAGCCGTGGACGATAAGCGTCTACCGCAGGGTTTGGTTGATCGTTGCGCAGAACTACAAGCCAAACCGAACGCCATCTCCGATCTGGTACAATCGATGTCAACCCTTGCGGACACATGCTCTGACGTGGAACTAACACTGAAGGAGATAAAAAATTTGCTTCGTCAAGATGAAATCCGGGAGGAGCAGTATCAGTCCAAAATTGGACAACGGTCGAACGGTGGCGCACACATGGTAGAACTCGGTCGAGAGTTGGCCAAGTACCAGGAGGCCCACAACAAAGCGGGTGAAAGTAACGACACGCTGCGGAAGGCCATGGGACTGCACGTCCATAACTTGAAGATCCTTTCCCAACCGCTGCCAGACATAAAAGCACAGATACCGGTCTGTACAGAGAAGATCGACGATGGTGTATTCCAGGAGCTGAACACGATCGTGCAGAAGGTGAAGGAAATGAAGATGCAACGCATTAAGCTGTACCAGGATCTGCGACATAACGTCACCGAGGACGACATTACGTCGCAACTGATCGCACTGGAAGGTGGCGGATCGGAGCAGAAGCAAAAGATGGACGAACTGTTCCGAAAGGAGCTGTCCAAGCACGATCAGCTGGTGGGACTGCTCGAGCAAAACATGAAGGCACAGGGCAACATTCTGAAGGCACTGACCGAAGTGTACGCAAAGTGTGCACCGACGCTAAAGAGTCTTTCCGATGTGAAAACGAAGCGGGATCAATTCTTTTCCTCCCTTTCGGCGTCGTTCGATGTGTACGAAGATTTGCTGTCGAAAAGCGCCAAAGGGCTGGAGTTCTACAGAAAGCTGCAAAGCAATGTACAGAAGCTGTACTCCCGCGTGAAAGCTGCCTGTGACGTACAGGAGGAGGAGCGCAATCAGAAGCTAAAGTCGAGCAATGTACTGAAACGATCCTCGGCCGATAGTGCTGCTGGGGGAACGATTGCAGGTGGTAGCGCTGGGGCAACGACAACCGGAACCAGCGGTGGAAGTGGTGGTCCGAAGCTCAAGGACTATCTGAAAGCGGGCACTATCACGCTTGGGTCTATTAAAGCTGCAGGAGTGGATAAGAATCCGGCCAACCATTTACCCTCTGTTCGACCTGCCCCCGTTGGTTCGGAAAGCACAGCACCGATTGCGGGTGGTAGTGGTGGAGTGTCAATGGGTGCCAACAGTGGTTACTATCAGGATTCATACACCAATTATCATCAGCAGTATCACCAGCACCAACAACAGCATCACCAGCAGCAACAACAGCAGCAGCAACAACAACAACAACAACAACAACAGCACCAACAACAACAGCAAATGCAATATGGAGGTGGATCTAATGTGAATTCCGCCACAGGTACAGGGTACGATTACAACCAGTACTCCACACCGCAACAACAATCACAATCCCAACCTGCTGTTACACCTGCTCCTTCAGGATACGTCAATCCCATGTACCAAAACACCGGTGGTACGAATTACTACTACAATCAGAACCAAATTCCACCACCAAATCCTGCTGCAACTGGTTACGATTATGGACAGTATGGTCAGCAGCAGGTCCCACAGCAACAGCCATCCCCAGCACCATCGACATCATCCTCTTCGACCGATGTCAGTCAGCAGCAAGCATCCTGGACACAGTTGAACCAACAATTTTCCGCAATGAATCTTCAGCATCCGGCGGTTGATGGGAACTACGGAAATCAACAGCCTGGACCGAGCACTAATGCTTCTTATCCGCAGAGTTCTGCTTATCAAAACACGGCCGGAGTGAACCAGCAGCAGCAGTATCCAGCAGCGTCGCAAAGCCATTCCTATCCTTCACCATACCCAACATCCTCGAGCGAGTCAATGTCCTCAGTGTCTTCGACTCAGGATGTAGCGGCATATGGGAACTATAGCCAAACATCGAACGCTCAGCAGCAGTATCAACAGCCGAACAGTTCACAGATGCAGCAAGGATACGCTTCGTCATCCCAGTACTACCAACAACAAGCGCCTTATCAAACGGAACAGACTGCATCCTATGGATCGCATCCGGGGTATTCATACAACCCTCAAACTGGAGCATACGACTACACCAGTGGATTCCAGTACGATTCCACCAATGCGACCGTGGTTTCTTATCAGAACCAGTACGTGATAAATCCCCAGCTAGGAGGTAACGCTACGTACACGGCATCGGGTCAAACGGCTTCTGCATCGGTAGATTCATCCGCTTCCCAGCCGTATCAAATCTCCACCGGTTCTGCAACGACACCATCGTACCCGCAGGGACAACCTGCAAATACGTCCTATTATGCGTCCTCTAATGCAAATGCTACCACCGGTTACTATCACCAAACGTCCACCTATTCCACCGTACAATCGAACCAATATTTGTCACCCCAAGCCACTGACACTACCACTGTCCCGCAGCCGAATCCTCTCCCATCCAACCCCACCAGCAACAATCCGAACGATCCGGCGAGCATCGCTCACTACTCGCATCACACGAACTCGTACGTAAATAGCACTGGATCGCAGAATGCTACAACTACCGCATCGGCATCTGCCACACCGCAGCAACAATCCATCGTTACACCGCAAACAGCGACTCCGTCAAAGAATATCGATCTTTTATCGGGAATCGATTTTTCGCCCGCCATTGTGCCGCCGATTTCGGTGCCGATTTTACAACCACAGCCATCCACGGGGGGATCGATTGCGGGCAGTACCGTGGATGGAAGTGAGGTGGCCAGTGTCATACTAACACCCACGAAAGCAACGGTCGAGCCACCGAAGGAAAAGGTGACGACCGTACCGGAACCGGTACATAATACTCCCGCCACGCCAAGTTCTTTGACGATCGGGGAGCGCAAACCAAGCCTCGACAATTTGTCCCTTTGTTCGGATTTAAGCTCAAGCTTCGACTGGGAAAGTGCATCGGTTTGTGGTGCGACGGCGACGGTTTCCGGTGCGGCTGCCAATCCGGCCGATAATGTATTCCTACGACCAGCCAAACCGGATCCATTCGAAGATGCGGCCACACTGAAGTGGTTCCATAAGGAGGTGGAACGGTTGGAAAAATTCGTCGAAACAAGTGGTGTGAAGACGCTGAACGGGACAACGCCGCTGGATAGCAAGTGGAAAGAGTTGCAGGATCTGTTGGTAAGTTAAGAAGGACCGTTTTGTCATGATTCTCAACTCTATTATTGCTCAGTTTTCGGACCATCTGTTGCAAATTCTGCTGTAATTAGTTGCAATAACACAGCACGTTTTAATTCCATTTTTAGGTAAAAGAAGAATCGAAGCGCCAAGTAAGCGTGGCCCGGCTGTTTCCGGAAAAGAATCGCTCGATCGATTGCGTCCCGTACGATCACGCACGCGTACAGCTGTCAACCGACACGGACAATTACATCAACGCTGTATATGTGAAGGTATGTTCTATATGCGAGATATGATTTAAAGGTTAGCAAGAATAACGTACGGCCTAACTAACCCGTGTAGAGATGGAAATGTAAGGAAAGGAAATAGCTTTTTTGTGCACGCTCGAAAGTTGATTCTCTGTTCCTCGGTTTTTAATTTTATCTTCCGTTTTTTTTTCAAACTTTTTTCACATTTTTGAAAAAAAAAAAATAACTCAAAAGTTCCAAAAGGATACAAAATTGGTAAGTTTATGCTTTTCCTCCACCTCAACCAACAATCCTGCCCTGCTATGGATCGCAAAAACACCCGAGAATCATACCATTCAGTAAAACGAAACAAGGAGATTTTTTATGATTACTTTCAATGTAGAAACATGTTTTTTTTTGTTAAAACACGCAATACTTTACATTTACTTTTGTACTGGAAATGAATGTACTAAAAAACAGTGACACACATTACATCTTCACAGGATCTCGGATTTGGATGTCCGCATTTTATTCTGGCACAGACACCGCTCCCGAACACGGTGAACGATTTTTGGAACATGATCTGGTCCCAGAAATCGAACGTGATCGTATGTTTGCATACGGCTAATGAGGTAAGTGCGGTTGCGATTTTGTTGAAAACAAATATTTATGTATTTAAAACTGTTTTTCCCTCACAGCTTTTGGATCCCTTCTGGCCAACGGAGCAAGGTCAAGAGCTCAGCTATGGTGATGTATCGGTGAATCTTCTGAAACAGTTCGATCTCACCCACTGTACCGAACGTACGTTACGCATCAGCATGCTCGGTTCAGACTATTCTCTTTCCGTTGCCCTGCTGCAACCGAAACTGTGGTCCAAGAATGCGCCGGAGCAGATACTCGGCGTAGCGCAGAACCTGATCGATTCGTACCGGCAGTACAATCACGAGCAAAAGCTGCCCCAACTGCGTCCGCTCGTGCTCAACTGCCTGAATGGGACGGATCGATCCAGTTTGGTAACGATCGCGATTGTGACCATACTCGCCACACAAACCCGGAAACCTTTGCTGATTAGTAAGTGCAGAACGAACGAAATCCGTGGCGGATGTACAAAGTTAATTGACTGTTCCATCTTTACAGATGTGATCGACATATGGTACCGGATCTGTTGCCAGCGGAAGGGTGCACTTCGCGATCCGAATCTGATTCAGCTTTCCTATCAGATTGTGCTGAACAACGGGCACGGTATATTGAACAAACGTAAGCATTGCGGCCACTGTGAACCATCCAACTCGTACGCTCATTCATTATGATTTCTGTTTTTGTAGGTGGCATACTGACATCCTACCAGATGAAATCGGCCCAAGTGGCAAGCAGCACTGTGAAGGAGGAAGCAAATAATGATCCGTTTAAAGATCTTGATCCACTGTGGAAGCTAAAGTAGCCAAGAAGAGGTGGAATTATTATTATGATGGGACCGATATTGTTGATGCTGTTTGGGAAACGTTGGAAACACCGCTCGTGCAACGATAAATTGTCTGTTAGTCTTTCCGCTCGTCTGTGTTTGAGCAATTCTGGTTCGATGCCAGTTTCAGTCCGACGTCATCCGCAGGGTAGAACGATTGGTCGCGCTCGTCTCACTATTTAATCATCGACAACATTATTATTCCATTTTTTTATTCAACTAACACTATTTCGACTATTCCAAAATCGTTGACCATGTATGGTATATATTATAAAGATGTATTTATTTGTATCGCTAGCAAAACACAGGCTCGGTTAGTAAATTGCAGAATGGGAACAGTTTAATTTTTCATCCAATGAAGATAGGGAGAGCATATTATTGTGAGAAACACGAGGTACAAGAAGCCTTATTTCCTTTTGCAATAAAATATCTATTATTTGTATCGAACAAACCGGGACACTGGAATCTTATTTCTTCCCCGGTTCCCCGAAGGGAACCGTTCAACGAAAGAAAACATCACGATGTCCTTAACAGAAACGAAATCACGTCATAAAACACATTGTAATCCTTTCGCTTTTATGGAGCACACGGCAACAATCAGGAACAAAATTACCTTTCATGCCTTTCTCGAGAAGGATTAGGGAGTAGATGGACCGTTAATAATCTACCCTGACATCCGCTGACCTGACCAGCTGTCCTTTTAAAGAAAGAAACGGGTTCATCTTTGCCAAGCAATCGACGGCATAAATTACGGTCATTAACATGCAGAAAAGGATAACCCAAAATAAATTTGACGATGTATGGTGATTTTTTAATGCTTAGGATTTCAAGCAAGAAATTGAAAAGCGATTTCACCATGTCGATTTGATTATACTGAACTGGTTTATTTGGGTTCAGTTTAACGAATGTTTGTTGCTAATTGTGATACTGTTGCGTTGTTAACCGACCAAGTCCAACAAAGGTCCTGTGGCGCAATGGATAACGCGTCTGACTACGGATCAGAAGATTCCAGGTTCGACTCCTGGCAGGATCGGTTTTTTCGAAAGAAAAGTTCTGAATTCCTTTTTTTTCTCGACCGCTTTTGAAACTTTCTGATACTTCACAAAACAACTCTTTACCCTGTGGAAAATTCATAAAAGCAAGGTAATAATTATTTCTCATTTCTTACCTGACCTTCGTAAAGTGGTGATACTTTTCTTTACACCCAATCAGCAGTTCGCTCTGTCTCTCTCTCTCTCTCTCACACGCACGCTCACTTGCTCGCTTATCTTTCTCTCACTCTCGCTCCTTCGTACCAGCGCACACATTTCATTCTCGTGTCTCCCATTGTGTACGCAGCCCTGCTCAAGTATATTACAACGGGGTTTGGTGCTTGGGATCGAATCGCGGTGTTTTTATTTCTCGCTACGTTTTGCGAACACGCGGCCGTCTTTCACTCGGGCGAGATAAACCGTGCCCGAAAGCCTGGAAGACTTTCGATCTCGTTGGATTGTCGTACTCGGGAGTTGTTCCGTTCGCCAATAGAAAGTGTGGCGTATTTGTTGAGGTGTTTCCCCGTTTTAAAGTTATGGAATTTAAATTGTAAAACCAGTGGAAGTAAGCTGCTGTAAACAGTGATCGTTTCACACTGGCACAGATGAAATGTCAAAAGGGCTTACATTCGTGCTGAACAACTGATTGGTTACGTGATATCGTGTGCAAAGAAAGAAAACCCTTCCAAGCTTGTGTTTTGTTCCATCGGGTTTCCTTTGCAACAACCAGCACAAGAAAGAAGTGAATACAAGCCAGTGAGGGAATGAAAATTTCGAATACTCTTCGTGTAATGCAGTGCTGATGAAAAAGGTGAGTCTTGAACGTACTTGGTTGTTGATGCATCATAGCAAGCGACGTCCGTTTAACGTACACCACACCATCATCACCGTTGGCTTGCTGCGACGGTGCACACGTGTATTAGTGAAGAAGAAAAAGAGCAGCAGAAGGGAAACGATCTTGCCCGCGGGTCGTGTCTCCCTCATGCACGTCCCAAAGCGTGCACGTGTGTGTGCGAACATTTTGAGGTCAAGATTGAGAGCACATCTTCGCATCTTCCACAAACAAAACAAGCGCGATCGCGAGATCGCATGGCGAAACTCAGTGGTGTGCGTCAGTGCGTCAGCCAACAGCTGTGTTGTTTTGTTGTTTGTTTATTGCACCACACCGGCTAGTCGGCCGCAGTGCCGGAGGAAAATGTGAAGGACAACGATCGTCGATGTATCTCCGAGTACATTGAACAGTGGTTGGTGAGGAATGATGCGTAAATAATGAAACTTTTGGTAAAATTTGAATGCATCCAATCCCAGCCCGGAAGTACGATGCAAAGAACGTTTATTCTTCGGTCAATTAAAGTGCACTCCAAACCGATGGTATCTTGCTGATAACTTTCCCTGGAACAAAGTTGTCATCGTATTCTTATCGTGCAGCGTGTCGATATCGTCTTCCAAAAACAACAATTTGTTTACTCAGGTGAAGTGTTCCAAGGAAACGCTGTGTCACTTACAACATGCATACTTTCTCAGCTTTGTACGTGCGAAACGATCGCCGTTAAGGTGTAGTATTTGTGATCGATACTTGCTTTGCTTGTAGTTGTGTTTCGGATGCTGATCACACTTACGTGTTGTTAGTTTCAAAAAAGTTGTATGCGATCTTTGGAATTAACTTTAAATTTGTTGATTTTATCCCCATATTGTGGACCATTTGCCGCACAAATTTGTGAAATGAAACTTTTCTATTCACCTAAACACTTCCAAGCTCCTTCCAAAATCCGAAAAAAACTGACGCCAAGTAGTAGTACCTCATGTTTCCAAACAACATGATCTTTTAACAAGCTTGATTTGCAACTCGCTGGTACACTCCCTTACTACTTCACCATTATGAATGCACCATTTATTTCACGCCAACCTGCTTCTCATATTGCGCCCCCTATCCGGAGTGGGAAGCATGGCGTTAAATTGCACTTTCAAAGGTAAACCACGCTGGGAAGCGTTTTATGTAACATCACAGATCTCTCGCTCCACAAACGGGAAAAGAATGATAAGCATGCACTTTGTCAACAAAACGCCCAGAGGTTCATCGAGTATTGGTCGGGGATTTTCGGTCACGTTGAGACAACGCCGTCCAAACGCGTCGGGGTGTTTTTGTTTTGGTTTTTGCTTTGATTGATGCAAACGTGCAGATTGGGGCATGGGCGGACGAAACTTCCAGTTTTGAACTGTCTGCCCTAGATTGAGTTCGAGGATTTGCGATAAGTCACAAACTGTTCCCAGTGTAGAAGGGAGAACAAGTACGAAAAGAACGGGAAAAGGAGCGTGAGACAAGGGTGAGTGATAAAGTAAGCATTACCGGGATGCGATGCCGAGTGGCGTCGACATTTGACCCGTGGATGCCCTTGGAATTATTAAAAAGCTATATTGAAAACAGATGGATTTTGTCTGTGCCAACCAACGAACGAACGAACACGACCTCGGTTGGAGAGTTTTAAATTTAATCGCTCTAATTTGTAAGCAAATCCTTATCTTAAAGCGCTCTTGTCTATGCGTCTTGTTATGCCGAATTTTTGATAGTAAAACGTGTAAAAGAGATTATAAATTATGTATCATAGATAAACCATAAACCCTTGGAGTAGTGCAAAGTGATAAACGCCCTCTAAATAATCCTTTCCTTAATATATTTTCCTTGTAGTGCTTATAACGTTATCTCACCTACGAAAGCAATCGTCTTCCACACCTACCAACTGCCGGGAAGAGGAACTATGAACATCGCTAGAACACACAAGCGGACATATCAACCGTTGGCTCAAAACGATTTCGAAGACGCACAGTATCAGGTGTCCGGCGGGAGTAGCGATTCGGAGCCGGAAGAGTACGGCAAAGGTGACGATCCAGCAACCGATCCACTAACCACCGGCCGCAGATGGTTGCGGTCGGCGCACGGTGTCATCGTAGACATTAATCCACTGCTAGCCGGCGGTGAGTCGCACAAGAAAACGGATATGTATGAGGTAAGTGGAGTTTGGTTGAGCCATTTTTCATGGAAAATGAGAAATACATCAATGAGGAGGTACCAAGTCGTAGTCTTCATTTGTGACAGGTTTGTCTAAAATTGCTCAAGATCTTACGGTCAGTTAGTGCTTTTAGACATGTGAACCAATTATTTCGCCTATTCCTTTCAGTTTGACGTAAATTTAGACATCAATGTCTTAAGGAATTCACTATCTGTGAGCTTGAGAGAATTCTTGAGGGGCCTGATCGTCGAAAATTTGGACCATAATGTCCCAGAGCTGCTAGAATTCAATAGTTCTGAGGAATTATTTACGTATCATGTGGTATCTTTGACCAAGTATAGTTAGCTATTATTCAGTCCAGTTTTTCTGATCTCAAACAGAAAATGAACATAATCATTTTTCTCCACAAGAGATGTTTACTAGGGCAAATGCCACATAAATAACAAAACGTATTTTCACCAATTTAAAGCAAAAATCGCTCACCGGAGCAAAATTTCTTCGAAGCTGTCCGTTGTCCAGTTGTTTAAAACTAATTTACACACGCGATTAACTTCCAGAAAAAAAAGTCGCAATCATTAGCCAGTAAAAGGTGTGTAATTATGCCTGCTGGAATATAGTAAGCAAGTGCATGTGCATATGCTACATGGTTTAAACTGCATTTCACATTTCGCATGCCTGCTTCCGATTAGGGCAAATGGTAGACAATGCTTGTAATTGGCCTCTTATCCTCCCATAGCCGAGTTTCACACCCATTATGCTGTGCACACGTTTGTTTGCGTTTGGCTCTGCGGTCGTGTGGTGTGGTGTGTATGCAAAAGGCGAACACATCAACCTTGCATTGTTAACAAACCAAAGAACAACCACCAGCTGATAGCATGGGTCGCAAATGTGGGTCGAACATACGGGAATACAAGTGATAATGCACTTGTTTTATTGCACTTGTTTTGTGCATTTCAAAGCAAAAATGAAGATTGATCGTTTTTTTTCTTCTTCTTTTCTTGGGCCTCTGCTCCGGTTCTTTCCATTCTACATTTCCACGTGGGAACCTCTTCTCGTGGTGGTACATCTTTCAACAACATTGTACCATTTTCACATGGTACAGTGGGCAAACGTCTTGTTTGCTGGTCTAGAACAATCATCCATACCCAACGGTTAGAAGCGAGACATTTAACATCCATTAATGCGTCACGAACAAACGCACGAAACTCACCGACGTTTCCGTCTATCTGACGTTCGAATCTTACTCACTGCGGCTGTCGGCCTTACTGAACTGCCAACTGAGTGGCCACAACGCAGCGGTATGTGTGTTTTGTTGCGGCAATTAATGCAGCTCACTGTCGGCGAACGGTTTTAATCGTTCGTTTGCGCCTCAATTGGCTTCATCCTGATTAGACCCCGCTGGAGAATCACCACTGCATGTGGGCTGATTTGAACCTGCCAGCTGTCATTTATCTCAGCGCAGTCCAGCAGATTGTGACTCCGCTTTGTGCTCGGTACGGCAGCATGAAAGATTTTGACCCGCGCCATATAATAGCCCTAATTGCATTTGGCACAGAAAAGACAATCCGAAACGAGACGCGGGCAGTGAAGACTGCAGTCAAATGCAACGAATGGTGGGGCTAGTTGACTGCCAGGCCTAACCTTGACAGGGAAAGTGAAAGGAAAGACGCGTAACGAGGGAAGGAGCGAAAGAGAGCGAGATAGTAAGAGGAAGCGATACGAGAAGATCCCGTAAGCGATACCGAAACCGCAATGCTTATCCACTTTGTTCAACCACTTTCTAGCCGAACGCATACGCA